>VXCM01004098.1:0-48874 GCA_014773175.1 Lucifuga dentata
AAAACCGCTGCTAGAACTATTTATTGATTTTAAAATTTTACATATATTATTGTAGATTTGTTAGTGAATGCACACAAGCAATTTTTATGTTTGACAAATTGTATTTTTTAACTGCTATTTTGAGAGTCAATGCAACGAAATTTCGTTCTAGTGCACTGTTTTTTACATGTGTCCTTGAATGACAATAAAGTTATCTATCTATCTATCTATCTAGTAAGGCTATAGTAAGTGTAAAGTAAGACTATATTAAGTGTCTAGTAAGCCTATAATAAGTGTATAGTAAGACTATAGTAAGTGTATGAAAAGACTATAGTAAGTGTATAGTAAGGCTATAGTAAGTGCATAGTAAGACTATATTAAGTGTCTAGTAAGACTACAGTAAGTGTATAGTAAGCCTATAGTAAGTGTATAGTAAGACTATAGTAAGTGTATAGTAAGACTATAGTAAGTGTATGAAAAGACTATAGTAAGTGTATAGTAAGGCTATAGTAAGTGCATAGTAAGACTATATTAAGTGTCTAGTAAGACTACAGTAAGTGTATAGTAAGCCTATAGTAAGTGTATAGTAAGACTATAGTAAGTGTATAGTAAGACTATGCTAAGTGTATAGAAAGACTATAATAAGTGTATAGCAAGATTATAGTAAGTGTATAAAAAAGACTATAGTAATTGTATACTAAGACTAATAAAAGCGTATAGTAAGACTATAGTAAGTGTATAGTAAAACTATATTAAGTGTCTAGTAAGACTATAATTACACTATCGTAAGAACTACAGTAACTGTAAAGTAAGACTATAGTAAGCCTATAGTAAGTGTATAGAAGACTATCGTAAGTGTATAAAAACACGATATTAAGTGTATATTAAGACTATAATAAGCGTGTAGTACATGTATAGTAAGACTATACTAGGTGTATAAAAAGACTATAGTAATTGTATTGTAAGACAAATACAGTGAATAGTAAGACTATACTATGTGTATAAAAAGACTATAGTTATTGTGTAGTAAGACAATTACAGTATAAGTGTATAATAAGACTATAGTAAGTGTATAGTAAGACTAAAATAAGTGTGTAGTAAGTGTATAGTAAAACTATAGTGAGTGGAGTAAGACTATAGTAAGTGTATAGTAAGACTATAGTAAGTGTGTAGTAAGACTATAGTAAGTGTATAGTAAGACTATAGTAAGTGTGTAGTAAGACTATAGTAAGTGTATATTAAGACTATAGTAAGTTTATAGTAAGACTATTATAAGTGTATTGTAAGGCTATAGTAAGTGTATAAAAAGACTATAATAAGTGTATAGTAAGACTATAATAAGTGCATAGTAATACTTTAGTAAATGTCAAAAAGACTCTAGTAATTGTATCGTAAGACTATAGTAAGTGTTCTAGTAAGACTATAATAAGATTATAGTAAGAACTATAGTAAGTGTATAGTAAGACTATAGGTGGGTAAGTGTAGAGTAAGACTATAGTATGACCATAGTAAGTGCATAGTAAGACTAAAGTAAGTGTATAGTAAGACAATAGTAAGTGTTCTAGTAAGACTATAGTAAGACCTATACTAAGTGTATAGTAAGGCTATAATAAGCCTATAGTAAGCGCGTGGTAAGACTATAGTAAGACTATAGGTGGGTAAGTGTAGAGTAAGTCTATAGTACGACCATCGTAAGTATATAGTAAGACTATAGTAAGTCTATAGTAAGTGTATAGTAAGACTACAGTAGGTGTATTAAAAGAGTACAGTAATTGTACAGTAAGACAAACACAAGTGTATAGTAAGACTATAGTAAGTGTATAGGAAGACAATAGTAAGTATATAGTAAAACTATAGTAAGTGTAAAGTAAGACCATAATAAGTGCATAGTAATACTTTAGTAAATGTAAAAAAAGACTCTAGAAATTGTATCGCAAGACTAATATAAGTGTATAATAAGTCTATAGTAAGTGTATAGTAAGACTATAGTAAGTGTATAGTAAGACTATAATAAGTGTATAGTAAGACTATAGTAAGTGTATAATAAGACTGCAGTAAGTGTATAAAAAGTCTATAGTAAGTTCATAAAAAGACTATAGTAATTGTATAGGAAGTCTACAGTAAGACTGTAGTAAGACTATAGTAAGTGTACAGTAAGACTATAGTAAGACTATATTAAGTTTATAGTATGACTATAATACGTGTAGAGTAAGGCCATAGTAAGTGTAAAAAAAGACTATATTAATTGTATCCTAAGACTATAGTAAGTGTGTAGTAAGCGTATAGTAAGACTATAGTAGGTGCATAAAAAGACTATAGTAAGTGTATAGTAAGGCTATAGTAAGTGTATAATAAGACTATAGTAAGTGTATAGTAAGACTATAGTAAGTGTATAGTAAGAGTATAGGCTATAGTAAGTCTATAGTAAGACTACAGTAAGTGTGTAAAAAGACTATAGTAAGTGTATAGTAAATGCTATAGTAAGTATATAGTAAGGCTACAGTAAGTGTGTAGTAAGACTATAGTAAGTGTATAGTAATACTATTGTAGGTGTATAGTAAGACTAATACAAGTGTATTGTAAGACTAAAGTAAGTGTATAAAAAGATTATAGTAAGTGCATAACAAGACTATAGTAATTGTATAGTAAGACTATAGTTAAGCGTATAGTAAGACTACTGTATATAGTAAGACTATAGT
This sequence comes from Lucifuga dentata, assembly GCA_014773175.1. NCBI lineage: Eukaryota > Metazoa > Chordata > Actinopteri > Ophidiiformes > Bythitidae > Lucifuga > Lucifuga dentata. The sequence goes on from VXCM01004098.1 coordinate 2,679, forward strand.
AAGTGTATAGTAAGACAATAATAAGTATATAAAAAGACTATCGTAAGTGTGTAGTAAGACTACAGTAAGTGTATAGTAAGACTATAATAAGTGTATAAAAAGCCTATAGTAAGTGTATTGTAAGACTATAGTAAGTGTGTAGTAAGTGTATAGTAAGACTATAGTAGGTGTATAAAAAGACTACAGTAAGTGTGTAGTAAGACTATAGTAAGTGTTTGTAAGACTATAGTAGGTGTATAGTAAGACTATCGTAAGTGTATAGTAAGACTTAGTCTTACTATACACTTACTATACTTACTATAGTAAGTTTATAGAAATGCTATAGTAAGTGTATAGTACAACTATAGTAATTATAGGAAGATTATAGTAAGGCTATATAAAAAACTACCTTTTTGCTGCAATTGGCTGCCAAATTTGAGTTGGTGTAGATTAGTCAACAAAAACTGTGATATCTCATGAATGATTGGGTCTATTGTCACCAAACATGGTGAATATCTGCGCACTTGACTTCTGCTAACACTGAATCATTCGCCGATTCGTCGCACGGGCTTGGACCCCGCTTATTGAAGCTTGCGGCTATATTTTTCATTGAAATTGTTTAAAATGCATGTATTTTTTGCATGTTTTCGTAACATATAAAATATAACTCAGTACTTTTTACTCAGAGTACATTTGAAACAAAATACTTTTTACTTTTACTTTAGTACATTTTTACACAAATACTTTTACTTGAGTAAAAGTTTGTCAAAGTAACAGTACTTTTACTTGAGCATGTCATACCAAAGAAACACTTGTGCAGTCTACATATTTGCTGCTCTGCACACACTTGTCACATTCTGAAGTTTTGAAGTCAAGATTTCTTTCATGGCAGCAAATTCCCTCTCAATACGCTGGACTTGTGTCTTTCTGCTCATAACTCTTTTGCCACCATTGATTCCCTCTACAAGTTTTTTGAATGAAGGCTGCTCAACCAACGAGAAAGACTGAATATCATCAATCACAAAATCAAATATTAGTCTGATGACTGCAGTTTGAGATGCACAGTGTCCAAGTTCGAGTTTTACTTGTTTGAAGGGAGGATGTAAGGCTTCTTTGACCTTGTTCAGATGTGCTGGGCTGCTGACTCATCTCAGAATGACTGGTGTCTTTTGTGGCCAGAAGTGAGCGATTTGGATGCTTCCTCTGAGAAACACAAAGCACAATGTAAAAATCAAGCAATTGTAGTGCATATTTTAATAATCAGTTGTAGTGTATTTGTTCAGTAAAGGACCATAACAGTGAGTTTGCAGGTTTAACTCAATAACTACTGCCTGTATACATGTTATATTACTGACAACTTTTTTCCAAATCATAAAAATGCATTTTTTCAAATCCCATAATCTTTCAAAATCAAAGTCCAGGTGATACACATAACTTAAAATTCAATGTTTCACTTTCTAACACTTAATGCTGGATTGTAAAAGGCATGACTATTTTAATTTTTCGGTAAAAGCCGTGTTTTCGTGGGGCTATATTCCCTGGCGGAGGTGTACATTGTCTTCCTTGCAACTCTGTGTTGGATCAGTGAAATAAAGTTACTTTGACAAAAAACAGACGTTATATTCGCTGTGATTGATTATTTATTTGAGTACATTTCATGTCTCTACATATAAATACACCAGTAATCATGCATGTTATGAGCCCAACACAGGTCCAGTACACAAGATTCACAGGCCACGCATGTGTGTGTGTGTGTGTGTGTGTGTGTGTGTGTGTGTGTGTGTGNCGTATGCATCTGCGTGTGCGTATGTTCAGAAAGCCAAATGTACCCACTAAACCAAATGTCAGGGTTTCACTGCATAACTAGCTGTCAATAACAGATGAACTGTAAATAAACTGATTACTGTCTGTTTATTTAGTCATACTGTTTAATCGCTGCTGCTGGAATGTAAAAACTTAAGTAGTGAAATGCCAGCATCACCAGACAATTTCCTCCAACACATCAGGGACAAAGATAGATGCCCAGTTTGTCTAAAGTAACTTTAAAACGCTGAAGTCCGACTAGCTGAACTATTTTAATAATCACTTAAAAACACTATACCTTCCAATCCGTTCTGCTGCCGCAGTCTCTCCATCGGTCTGTCAGTCACATCTGTTTGTCGTCTGCGACGTCACCGAGTCGCCATTTTGGAGGTATAGCTGCAGTAACCGGTATAGGAAGCGGTACTGTAAACAACACGACTAAATAAGTGCCGATAACTGTTTTCAGTGAAACTTAATCACTATGGCAACGAGTCCTGCTGGCGCGAGGTATTCAAATCCATAAAAAGTGAGAGGAGCAGAGAGAGAAGCCGAAGACGTACGAAGTTAAACGGATGTTTTTCGAGCGTGAGAAATCAGATGTCAGGCGCGAGCCGTTTGCTTGAGTCTCACGCTCAATGCGTGAGAGTTGGCAGCCCTGGAAAATATCTCACTATTAGCTAACACATCCATTTAATTGTCATCTTTACTTTATAAATATATATATAGTTTGCTTTGGGGGGTAATTTAAATGCTAAAACTGTATTCAGCAACATTTTGTTGCAGATTACGTGTTCATATTTAAAACATCAGCTTAAAACATTATACTTCAAATCGTATCACTTCCGATTGACCCGGAAGTGAAGACGGATGTATCGCTTGTCTTAGCACAAATTTTGTTTTCTAAGCCAAAAAAGCGCTAAAGAAAATAAGATAAAGTTTTCTCTATTTATTTAAGTTAACACTAGATACGCTATTGTTATTGCTATTAATTAAGGTATTAATTACGTGTTTTGGCCCGTAATTTTTAAAAGCTATCTATCGGAAATATAACTCACGTGCTAAAGACATAACATGCCAATTTTACCCAATTAAATTATAAGTCAAGATGGCCGAGCGGTCTAAGTCGCTGCGTTCAGGTCGCAGTCTCCCCTGGGGGCGTGGGTTCGAATCCCACTTCTGACAACAACCTTTTCTTCTAGATAAAAAAAAATACAACCCTAGATTAATTGTTTATTGTAAATACAGGTTTTACTCCATTACACTTATCTAACGGCTGGATATGGTGCAGATTCCAGTTTCATATTCAGTGTGAGATGAATGTGGTTATTTAAAAATGCTTCTATTTCCAAATACCAACTTGTCAGGAATTATGACAAACATCCTTTTCTGACATTGTGACATAAAATCCTTTTCAGAATTTACTCTACCCCAACAAAAGTTTTTTTTCTTCCTACTTTACTTTTGTTATTTGAAATCCCCAAAACTGGACGTAAGAGGTTTCACTAAGCTCTACACTTTCTTGCCTTTGTTTTGTCCATATCACAGACTCAAAAATATTTAAAATTGATCCAACTCAAACAGACTTGTTCACTACATTTTGGCATTCTTTCTGTCAAATGAGGGGGGGAAAAAAATCTGGATTTTCTCATATGTCCTTTTTGTGTTTACAACTATAATACTGATGTAAAGTTTTTTGTTTTTTTTTTTAATTCTCTTCAGCTCCTTTACATCCGGATATGTCTGTCAAAAAGCCTACATAGATTTAAAAACTCATCTAATTCCACAATAAACCCACAAGAGGTCAGTATTGATTGCCATTTTACATATAGCTGAATTATAGATAAATTTTAACATTTCTTTTGTGCTACAAGTGAAACACCTACTCTAAAAATTCACAATTTGTCTTGCTGTTTTACTGTCTTTATAAACTGTCTTAATAATTTGTACATAAGGAACAGCTGTAAATACCTAAAGTTTATTAAACATTGCAGCTGAAATATCACCACTGTATTCAACTCAAACTTTAATCAGCATAAAGCAGAAATAAAGTCAGAAATTAGTAAACAGTTCCATTAACTGGATGATACTTTCTTGTGAGAAAAAAAACACCTTATGGAAACAGTTGCTGTTACAGGTGTAATTTATAGTATAGAAACTTCTTGGCTGCTTTAAATATACCAATGCTGTAACATGCAGCACGGCACACTGCAGTTTGAACACGAGTTCAAATACAAAAACAAAATTGCTTGATTTACATTAACTACCTCATTAGTGAAACATTTTGTCTTCATCTAAACACAAGAAGCAGATGCTGTATGAGGAAAACAACAAATTCAGATCTAACTTTGAACACAAATTTCCAGTAATTAAAAGGAAAATAAACTGCTACTGCATTTGTAATCTTCATCAAAACAAAACCAACAAACACAAAATATGTTTCACTATATATAAAAGCAATCAAAGTTACACGATAATGATTAGGAAGTTTAGTAAATTAATGCTGACTGGAATTGTGGCTCAATCACATTCAAGCGCTGTAGGCCAGCATGTTTTTATGTGAAGTTTTGATGTGGAGGAGTTTTCTGCTGATTCATCACGTGTTATCAGCTACATTCACATCAGGACACCTGTTAGAAAATATAAGGAAAGTACAGAAATGTAAATCAAAGGACTATAATGTGTTTTTCCATATTTAACCCATTTTAGTTAATTTTATTAAGGTCCCAAAATCAATTTGTAAAGACTTGAAACTTGCTCAACATATCAGTGGTTATCTTAATTTTTGTCATTATTGTGTCATCATCACAGTAATGTGAAGATTAAAACACAAATTGTTTTAAAAATTCTTTGAAATGATGCATTAAAGGGCTGTTAGAAAGCTTGGATTTCCAAGATCCAACAGAAAGTCATACAATCAGGGTTTTACATGGTGTGTATATAATCTGACAGCCCTGCAGCGATCAACAAATCCTCTTTAGCTTAACTTAATGTCACAAAAAGTGTGAAACGATCCTCTCTTACATTGATGTCCAGATACAGAGCTGAGCGACGCCGTCCCCTCTGCCTCGTCTTTGCTGGCAGCCTCAGCAGAAAGATTTAGGTTCCCGTCCAAGTCTTCCAAAGCTTCCACAAAGTCTTCATCAGCTCCTTCTCGGTCAGAGTCTTCCTCACTGCAGGGTCTCTGCTCCTGGAACCTAACATGTCAGTTGACCAGGGTCAAGATTAAATTTTACAATTTTAGACTGAAAAAATTGTGCATAGCTGTATACTTATCAACACAACAAAATGAAGCTCATTGTTTTAAAATTTTACATATTTTCAAAATGATTTAAAAGGGCTGCATTGCTTTTAAGTAATTTTAAGTGTACTTTATATTTTTTATTTTTTTTCCTCCTTTGGTTTCAATATTCAACTGTTTGAGTATTATTATTAATGAATTAACTGGTAATTTATTATGACATTTATAAAGGCAAAAATTACAGCATTTAAATGAGTACTGTTACATTTAAAGGACCATACTGGTGATTTTATATATTTGGGCCCAATAAATACAACCCTTATACCACAACCCATGTTACATTACTGCCAACCATTTTCCAAAACATATTACTGGAGCTGTAAGTTTTAGAATTTCTTTTCATACCTTCCAGGCAGCCATTGCTTTCAGTTCATTCCAATACGCTACAAAAATCCATTTGTAGAGGCTTGAAACGTGTTTCAGATTGGTAATCCATCACAGTGAATGACTCCTACATTTTTTTTTTGTCACAGTAATGTAATTTCAGCATTTCAGCAAAGATTCAACAGAGGTACACTGAGGAAAATTTATGTCTCCGCCAAGGTATATAGTCCCAGGAGAAGACGGCTTTTACGGAGAAAGTAATATGGCCTTGTCTTCGAAAATTGTGCATAAGCAGTAGCAGGGCATAACACTGAATTCTTAAGGTGGAAGTATCACCTGAACGTTTGAGAGGTTAGGGACTTTGGCAAAACTAAAACATGGTTTTATGTTTTGGAAAATGGTTGAAAATGTAACATATATGTGGGTAATATTTATTGAGCTAAAATTTTCAAAATCACCAATATGGTCCTTTAAGTCAAACGAAAATGGTCCCTGGCGATAAATAACATTCGTCCTTCATTTTTAAGTTTATGCCAGGTCTGGAATGATGTCTATGTACCTGGCATGTCCAGCATCCACCAGCTTCTTGGCAACATGGACACCATCCACCATAATGTCGACCTCCCAGTGTGTGTCCACAACCAAATCTCTGAAGAAGATCTGGAGGTCCTTCTGGTGCAAACACTTCTGGAAGAACCCTGCTGCGTCTTCTGTCCACTCCTCACCCGCTGGCTTCACTCCCTTCAGGATGCAGGGGTACATCACCTTTGGGAGTCTCCTTAGCTCCTCTGGAATCCTCTTCAGCTTGACGCAGTCATTATACGGCATGTCCATGCAGTGCCCGTGATCCACCAGGTTCAGGACCACTGTGGTGTCGGCATGCACGATTTCAGCCCTGCACCACTTGTTCCCGAGGTCTGATTTTAATAAGCAGCTGGTGCCGGGGATGAGGTGGACTTCAGGAAGAGGAGATATTTCTTCAGGAAGGTCATCCAACATGCAGGACACCGTGTTCATGAGAGCTGAGTCTCTAAGCAAAACGCTGAACTTGGAAGGAGTCATCACTCCAGCAGCAAAGCCAAAATACACCTCATCAAAGTGGACAGGAGTGAACAGAAGACGCTGAGGAGGGCTTCCATCTAAGCTTGTTTCTTCCTCTACAGTCACATTCTGAGCTTCTGCAGGAGTTGGGATCACCTCTTCATTATGTTGATGCGAGGTTGTAATTCTTTGAATGAACAGATCATTGATGACTATTTCAACCATCCAAACATTTTCACTTTGGGAATAAGACATAAATACCAGTTTTACATCTTTCCCTGTCATTTGTGTGAGTGTCTCACACCACAATTTGTGAGTGCCCTCTCCAACATGGATGTCAAGGTTGTTCATCCTACACAACACTGCAAGGTCGGGGGTTTTTCTGAGGTCATCACACAGCTCTCTGATGGAGCCACTTGTAGTTTCTTTGGTGATTCCATAATCCACCAGGAAGGTCTGATATTTGTCTTGGCCCACATGCTGAACAACAGCTCGGTGCCACTGGTCGCCTTGTCCTTGCATTAGACACCGTAGCCCTTCTTTGATGGCCGCCTGTGCCAAGACCTCACACTTGTGGAGGTTTCCAGCTATGAGACCTTCTAATGCGACAAGCAGGTTGTGGGTCTTACTAAGCCTGACATAAAAGTCACCATTGCATAAGACTGACAGAACTCGCCCATTCTCATTGTCTCTGACTTCAATGTTTGGTGATGTGGCTGTACCCACATGATCAGAAGATTCAGAGGCCACCCTTTGTTTACCAGTATTCTTGTTGTGGTTATTTTTATATCTGGTGGGTTTTCTGTTATAACACCTGCATGTGTTTGACCTCAGTTTGGTTGACAGTGATTTCAGCGTGGGCTTTTCAACTTTGACAATGATCGCCATGTTTTCAGATTCAGTTTTTGTCTCATTCTTGCTCTCGCTGATGATGATGGAGCTCTGTTCATTGGTTTTGATTAACTCTTCTGTTTCAAGCGAATCTGCAGGCAAAGCAGGAGCCACCACTTCCTCTTCAGCTATGCTGCTACTTTCAACAGGTGCTTCAAGTGCCACTGGAGAACCAGTCGCTTCATCAAGAATTTTCATGTTAACCTCCCAATGAGTGCCACGCTCCCTGACAAAGTCAACCATGAGGGGTTTTTCCATTACAGCATCAGTGAAAGCAGTATCATTTATGTAAGTGCTCGTGTCTTTTAGGGAGCATGGTATGCTGAATCTTGGCTGAGAGAGATACTCCTTTGTCATGGAGTAGATCTTCTCCTTCCTCACGACCGCTGAGTTTCCAAAGTCCAGAAACTCAACTCTGAAACAGTCGCCTCTCTCGCTGTCCTTCACAACAGATCGATACAGAGCGCCATCTTCCTCATACTCAACCAGAACCAGGTCATTGAGTCTGAGATCCACTGAAGTAGTTGTCTTCAGAGAATCTCTGAAGGGATCCGAGTTGAGATCTTCCCCCATTTTCAAGATGGCAAGTTCATCCTCTGACAACTGAAGGAAAAAGCTGTTGACTGTCTCAATATGGGAGACATAGCACTCAGCCCGGAATCCTGCGCTGACTTTCTTATCAGGCAAACAGGAGAGCTTAGGCATTTCATCTGTTTGTCGTTTTTTTTCTGTCTTAGTCTTTGTCTTGTGGTTCTCCATTTGTGGTTTTATGATTTTGTTTATCTGAGCTTTTGCAGAAACATAGCTTCTTTTAGCTTCTTTCTTTTTGCAGGATGTACTCGTGACATAAGAGTTTCCGTGGCCATTGGATGTGGTAGATGAAGAATATGGACATGGCCGTTTAGGCTGACTGTTGCTGCTCTTGACTAAAGTCCTTGTCTGGCTTCTTTTGTAGACAGGTGTGTGTTTCATCTGACAATCACTCACCATTACCTTTGGATTAGGCGTTAGGCTGAGAATGAGCTCCTTTACTTGTTCATTGATGTTAACATCTCCATGAAACAACTCAACAGCAAATGAACCATCATCATTATTTCCACCTATGACAGCTCTCACTTTCTTGTTGAGGATAGCTTGATCAAGCCATTCCTTGATACCTGAATAGAGCTCGCTCTTCAACACTGACGCAAGGCTAAATTTCACAGCCTGCATGGGAGTGTACAACAAATCAACAGAGTCTCTGGGAATAAACATGATGCTGGTTTTCTCAGCTATGGATGTGTTTCCATAATCAACAAAGAAGACTGAGAGATGCAGGGGAGACTGAATAGGAAGTGCCGTGCCCCTGTACCATTGTCCATCAAGGTATTTTGCAAGGCACAGGTTCCTTACAACATCTCTTGTATTGGCTTCCATCATTTTCTCACTCTCCTCTGCGACTTTGTTATGGAGTTCGTCAATGATTTCGGTGTTTCTGTCGAGATTGCAGTAGACCTCCCACTGACTGCTAACATGAGTGATGTAGACTTCTTCCACACTTCCAGCGCTCAAGTCAAATGAGGAGTAGACAAATGACTCAGGACATATGTTTGACGGTTGTGCTGTTGAGATTTCCACTTCTTTTGCAAGGCCTTGGTCCACAAGGATATTTGTTAGGCTCTGCTGCATTTGAGCATTGTAAAGGTCCACAACATTGCACAGCCCTTTGTTCTTTACATTCAGTTGAGAGACAACCTTACATCTTAAGCTGACAGAGCTGTCCTGCACAAAATTCCTCAGTGACTTGCATGCCTCTGAACTCCAATTCCCACAGTTCTGGGGATCAACAGGTTCAATCAGGTTGTAAAGGCTGCATCTGAAAGCTTGTTCTTCCAGTTCAACAAATTCTGGCATTATTTTTTGAAGACTGTGATGCATGACTTGGACAGTAATGCCACAGTCAACCAACTTCACTTTGATGTGGCCGTTCTGTTGTCCAGTGATGAAGCCTCTGTGCCATTTTCCATCCATAGGTGAGTTGGCAACACAGCATGAATCACCTACCTGGAAGGGCATTGTGTTAGCTGTATAATACTCCTGAACTTTATCCATCAGTGCCTCCAAAGCTGAGACCTTATTTAAAGGCTGGCACCAGAAATCTGATGGGGAGCTGATGTGAGAGCAACAGACAGCAAACTCGCTACCAGGCTTGAAGTTTAAAGCTTTGAAACTGGAAACAATTTGGTCCTTTGTGATTTCGTTTTCGTATGCTTTCTCTTCCTGTAGGCCTTTTGCTGCATTTTCAATCTGCTGCTCCAAATCTTCCCAATGCTGCATATTTTTCAGCACAACCTCTGTAGGAATGTTGTTCAAGTATTCCGCGTGTTTGGAAGAGATCAGGAGGTCGGTGATACTCTGACTGTTATCACTTCCCACTTTACAGAGATTAACAACAAATCTGTTTTTTGTCAGGTGGAGAAGATGGACCAGCATGGTTCGGTCTGACATGATATGTCTGAAAAACTCATTGTTTTCACTGCTCCAGAATTCATTCACAGGAGACACATTAACAAGAGAACAACTGAAGGCAAAAGGCGATTTGCTGGCAAATTTCTCAGGAATCTTCTTGATCAACTCGTACGGCACTTTCTCCACATTGCCATAATCAATGAAAAAAACTTCAGCCCCATGTTTGAGAGTGTCTGTCACTACAGCCCTGTAGAAATGCATGTCTTTCTCATACATTGCACAGCACAGTGTGCCAGGTTCAGGATCGAGTAGTATTTCTTCATCCAGTTTTACTTGACTGAAGTGATCTGCCAGTTCTGTCATCATGTCTTGAAAGTCATCATTGCGGTTTTTTGTTCTAATCCAGAAGCGGTTAGGATTCAGGACATGCTCCACGTAGCCAACAAACACGGAGCCCTCATTCAGCTTCTCTGTCTGAAGTGTTTTATCCAACATTTCACCCATGATTGCCTCATAGAATAAGTAGCCACCCTGAACTGACTTTTCCTCAGTCTCAAACACAGTCTCAGCCTTCATTTTGGGAAGCTGTTGGACTGGCTCCAATTCCTTTAAATGACTCACTTCTGCACCGAGTATTGTGAGAAAATACAGATTCTGCTCTTTATCAAAACCATTAATCTCCACATCCAACAATCCTCCAAGCAACCCTGTCTTGAGGAAACTCAACCGCTGATCATTCTCATCCTTATCTGACACAGAGGAGAGAGAGCACGGGAAAGCCATAATGGGTTTCAAATAGAATTCAGATGGCAATCTGTGGATGTTCTCAACTTTGACAGATTCAAAGAATCCGTAATCAATGAACAGCACTCTTACATGGGAGTTCACTGGGAGAAACTGCACAAAGCCTCTGTACCAATTCCCATCTTTGCCTTTCACAGAGCAGAGCTGGCCCAGGGTTTCTGGAGTCTGATTTAGATGTTTGGCTCTGTGCTCACAAATTGCAGCCAAGCTCTTTGACATTAACCTAAGCTCTGTTTCCATACTGGTCATCTGACAGTAAAACAGCATGGGTTTGACTGCAGCGGTTACTCGCACTTTCGCTTTTGTCCCAGCAACCATTTTTGGCCCACAGAATGACAGAATATCATGATATCCCTGCAAACTGGATGGTCTGTAGCAAAATACTTCTCCCCGTGGCTTCTCAATCAGTAAGTCAGGAACAGGTTCTATGTTTTGCTTTAGTGGTATCTCTATGAGCATTTCAACCAAGAGGAGGAATGTGTCTGTGTCCACATGCTTCCCAAATCCATGTTTAACAAGATCACTGTTGATCTCAGGCACCTCCAATATGTGGACTTTGTGGGGAAGGAGGGCTTGGGTGTATCCTGTGATGTTTTTTCCAATTAAACTTGAGAAGTAGTCCTCCATTACAGAGTTAGAGCAATCTTGAAGCAGCAGAACATTTGCAAGAAAGCCACAAACTACCTTGGGAGGAAGGATAAATAGATCACTTGAGCAAGAAGATAAGTGGGTAACGTCGACACTCAAGACATTTCCATAATCAATGAGGAACACATCAAACAAGTCCTCCTTTCGGTTCTGAACTCGTCCTCTGTACCAACATGCTGAGGTCAAATCTTCCACAAGGCAAAACTCACCAATATCCACTGCAGCATTAGTCTTTGGTACATTCTGTATTTCTCCCTGCACAATAGTATAATCAAGTTGACATATGGTCAGATATTGTCCCTGGAAGTGGATCAGGGCTGCTTCAGGGTGCCAGTCCAAGTGGGTTAATTTGAGGTCCACTGGCCAAAGAGGATATGGTGAACCTGATTCCTGAGACCTGCAAGTTGAAGTGATTATTACCCACTAAGATTTTACATTTACACATGCAACGCTGCAGATATGCTCAACATCAAAAACCCAAATGGCCTTTTTTTATTTTTATTTTAGTCTGACTTGTTAAAATTGCTAATTATGTTATGCATCAATTTATTGTAATTAAAATACAAACACAATGTCTTCAGAAAGCCTGCACCATAAATTTTGCAGTACCATGGAAGAATTGATCGTAAACCTCAACATTACACCCTATCGTAGCAAAGTGATTTGGGTTGAAAATTTAAATTTTTTTTAACACTTCCAGTATGTTTCCTTACATATGTATACTGAATTGTGGATATGAAAAATCCAATTACATTCTATTACAGAAAGAGGTCATTCCATCCGTAAAGCTTTCTACTTTGGGATCAAACACATAAAAAAAAAAATCACAATAAACATGCAAGTCTAGAGAAAAAAATGTTATAACGTAAAGGTATGAATTTGGAGTAAGGTTACTTTTTTTTTTTTTANTTTTTTTTTTTTTAATTTAATATATGAAGCCATTAATGCAACAAAGATGAACACAAAAACAGCCTGCAGGTGCTTGTGACACAACACTGCATGTTTTTCAGGTCTCCCTGCTCTAAATACCCCTGATTCAAATATTTCAATATTTCAATTCAAATATTTCACTATTTTATTATCGTCGAGAAACTAAACAGAGCAGCTACAAGCGCACCAACAGCTGATCTAGCTGTGTGGCATCATCAGTAAGTGACGTCGCTTCAGATGAGGATTTAAGAGAAATTAAACATTGTCATTTTCTTGCATGTTTTCCTTATGCCTTAAGTAGGCAGGACTGAGACGCAAGGGAAAGACGCAAGTGAGGGAAATACAGAAATGAATAAGAGCTTTGGAACCCACCTATAGTGGCATCTGAGGGTAAATGTTGAGCTACAAAGCTACAACAGCTTATGTTCAATAATAATCAACTGTACATGAGAGAGAAACCAACCAATTACAGTGTATATAACTTGTTATAATTTTGCCTTGGTTTGTGTTTTAACTTACTTTTTATATTCACAACCCAGCAATGACTGCATGGCAACGGCATCAGGAACTGCAATATCCTAAACAGAACCTGAGAAATAACAGAACATAAATAAATGCATTCAACCAACACAAACATGCTTAAACAGCATTGATTTGAACTTTACCTCATCTTCCTATATCAGACAGAGATTGAAAATAACACAGTACCAACATCTTGGGAATAACAAAACACGCTCCTTATTAAAGATTAACTTTTCAAAACAGTAGTTGCAAAGTGCTATAGAGAATTAAACAATATCAATATGACAAAACCAGAAAGATAAGCTAAGGTGAGAAAGACTAATATGGCAACATATAAAAATTGGGACAAATACGTACATTAAAATACAATAATACTGTATGTCCATTCCTTAACAGCACAAAAGCTTATGATCAGCGTCACTCACTACTCAATCATACAGAAGTTTCTAGATGATAAATTCTGAATTGTTACATAAAAGTATGTGGATACTTCTTCTAACTAATGGATTTATTAATTTATTTCATTTATATATTTATTATATTTTCTGTACAGCAGTCGAGTTTAAAATGGCCTAACAGTGCCCCCTACAGGTGTATTGAGCGCTGTGCACGCAAATTTGTCTGGCTGCTCCCCAAAAAATAAAATAAAATAATAAATAAGCCCACTGTTATGTGCTAAAATTGAAAATTAGAAAGAACAGTTGGTGACCTCAATAAACTGTTATGAGTTTTCTTGATTACTGTGATAGCCTGTGCAGAAGAAAAAAAACACGAAAATGACAAAACAGCTAATAGCTAATTCAAGCTAAATAGCTAATTCAAGTTCATGACAACCTGATAAATTTACCAATTAAAACGATCGTTTCCCAACTAGACGAGACATAAAATGACGTTTAGATTAGTTTTTATTAGCTTCTTACTTAAGATATTTTAAAGACGTTACTAGTTGACGTGCTAATGAAGCTCGCATAACGTTAGCATACTTTGTAAAATTTCTTTAGCTAGCAAAGACGAGCTAATAGCATGCTACATAGGGATACGATAAATCCTCGTATACAACACTTAGTCTTCACCATACAGGGTTTCTCTAAAACTTTCCTTACGTAGGTTACTAGGACAGTAATTAACACAGCGGCTAATTGTTTGCAACTTGTCTAATTAGAGGAACTTAAGTTAGCTTCATGATTTTTCCTACCTTGTTAATGCCTGCAGTGCAACCATGTTGTAGCTCCAGCACGGTTTCAGCAATCATCACATTTCCTGCTTATCTGCATTTATTAAATCCGCGGCTGATATAAAAAAAATAATATAAAAGCTATATTTTAAAATGTTATAATGTTAAATACAAATTTATGCTGTCTGCAAGATGATTAAAATAAATATATTAAATCCAGAACATCCAATTTCATATTCTGTTCTATAGTGTTAGATTGTGCTCACTTATGTATTAATATGGGAAAAAGTCACATCAATCACATTTTCCACAATTTAAACTAAAATTGTTCCAAACTGTAAGTTTTACTGGAGCTCTCTTATCTATAATTTTAGGGGAAAAATGTTGATATTGCATTACAAATATTTTTTTAATAGCAAATTCAGAAAACAATAGCTCCAGTTTACTTGGAAAATCTAATAAATGCAAATACAAAGGCATGTGGTAGTTCAAATCTTTTCAAAGGAATCAAGTCTTCACCCCTCTGTAAGCTCTTTCCTATCATAACTCAAGTAAAGTAGGATGTTTAATCTCTGGAGTCTAAAGTCATTTATCCTCATCCTATAAACAGCAAACAAGGCCACATACTGTAAATGGTGTATTGTAAACCATGCCAAATGATATATACCATGATTAAACGTCTCATGGATATGGAATTTTTCATTTTTAACTAAATAAACACCTCTAATGGCAGAACAGAGCTCAAACTATTGATTTGTGTACTTGTTAGTTGAGTTGCTCTGGGGAGGCGATTCAAATAGACAATTCTGATAGAAATCGCTGATTTTTCCCTTTGTGTAACTTTGTAAATAGCCAGCTGAGTGTGGGAGGCAGGATGGATGAGGGTTTTTCTGTTAATGATTAATAACCTGGATCAGCCCCAGTCTTCTGTAAATATGATGAATGCATCCAGGACTTCATTAGCTCTGCCTTTGTACAGCTCGACTTTATTAGTCTAAGGTTGCTCAGTCAGGTTTGTCAAGACCTCAGAGAAACCCAGTAACTCTGTTGTTTTTTTTCCCTTTAGGTTCACATCTGTGACTTATGGATTAACCAGACGTAGAAAATGCTGGACATTTTCTTTTTTAATTTTTCCTGGACTTGTGTGAAAGTAGGATTTAAAGAATCTTTTTTTTTTTGTGGCATTAAGGACAAATGATCTGTGGTGAACTTTTTTGTTTTTTCCTCAGCAGGTTAATTTTCTTCTCTGGTTGATATTTATTGGCCTTCTTTATGTCACTATGCCAATGAAACGTAGCAGTGAGAGTTCAGCCAGGGATGGAGTCTTCCTCATTCACTCTTTAACCAAGACTTTGTGCAGCTCACCAGAGCAAACTCACACAGACTTAAATGGACAGACACACTTCCATCAGGAAGATGATTCTGGGATTAAATCAGGTAAAAAGCAAGCAGTCTGAATTGGCACAGATTGCTGTTATTGAGGCCGTTTGGCTAAATATTCAATAATTTTTAATTATGATTTTCTTCCATCTTCTTTGTCATCTTCCTCTCCTGCTGCTTCTTTTTCCATAAAGTAAATCAAACCTTAGACTTCATGCATTATGGGGCAACTTGTTTGATACTTTCAAAATTCACTCATAAAATAAATTACTCATATTGGCCACATGGTGGTGCTATTACAGGCAACTTCGTGGCCAATAACTCTAACTGCAAGAGTTATAACACAGTGTGTGTAATACATTTGTTCTGATGCATCAACAGCACCTCAGAGTGACACGTCATAGATAATATAAGCAGAAAAGAATCTCTGCAAATCATACAAACAAAATCTGCAAATAAAAACAAAAGATTACATGGAATTTTATCCATTATGTGCCATTTCACCAGTTATTCTACTCCCGCTGTATACCGTGTTTGTCTGTATGGCTTCTCAGAAGCAGAGGACAGTAATGAGACACCATCCTCTGAGGAAGACCAGGACCTGGTGGACTATAATGCAGATCTGGGCCTCAAACAGAGCATCTCCTCCTCCAGGAAGTCCATCAATCAGATCATCAAAGATAAAAAGAAACAGACTCAGCTCACTCTGCAGTGGTAAGGATCATCTTCCTCCAGTGATACTGGCCTATTTAGAGAACTCTTTGCCAATTTCCAACCTTATTTCCAGGTCTTGGTAATTGTGAAAAGTGTGTGTAATGTTCACACACATTCTGATCCTGGAGTTGAAAACAGCATTGTCGACAGACAAAAACTTTATAGTATTATATTCATATTTCATAATCCATATAGCATATATATGAATATAGAATATGAATATGTCATATTTAATATTATATTCAATATTTTATATTGACTAGATTGACACTGGATCACTTATTATTTGCTGTTCATATTATTCTGTAATATTTTCTTATTTTTGATCATTGTAATTTACCTGTTTCTCCACCTGCGTCATATGAGGAGAGGGAATCTCTCTTTGAATAGCTTCTCATTTTTCTTTATATTATAAGGTTTTTAGGGAGTTTTTATTCGTCTTCTTAGAGAGCTTGGGCTGGACGGGAAAAGTTAATGTGCAGGCCTGTAAAGCTCTTTGAGACACTGGATATATTGGGCTACAAATAAACTTGATTTGGCTTGGCTAGTATACACACACACACACACAGAGCTCCTTCCTCATGTTCACCCTAAACACTCAGTGCTGAGCCCTCATAGGCTTTAATTGACGTCACCTGTGTGTGTGAGTGAGTGTGTGAGTGCAGGAGGCTGCTGGGCTCCAAATGCTGCATGAGGAATGAGGACAATCATAATTTACCTGTTCCGAGGCAGTAAAGTGTGACACTCATTTTTAATATAGATACAGTATATATACATATGAAAACTGAAAGTTTTTGATTTTTTTTAAAATTAGATTTTAGATTTTGTTGATTTATTTCAAACATGTCACAAAGCAATAAATAAAAAAAAAAATTCCAGGATGACACAAATCAATTTCCAAATAACATAAATTGAAAAGTAGATGTATGAAAATGAGTAGCATGAAGTGTAACTTATTAACTCCCGCTACATATTTATACAGCTCATCTCTGATCATTTGTTTTCTTACATTTACAGATACAATACATACACAGATACAAACATAAACCTACCTGTAAATAAGCATATATATGCTTATTTTATTTACAGGTAGGTTTATATATATATATATATACATACATATACAAACAACCATAGAGTCACATATGAATTTATTTCCATATATAAAACACACACACACACACACACACACACACACACTCCACTGTAATTTTTAATCTTTCATCTTGAAAATTTTTAAAACACAGAAATTACTGTCATGTGTTACATTTCTTCAGTTTTTGTTAGTATTTATTTTATCTTTGCTGCCACTTTCTTGCAGGAAAATAAGTTGTTGCAGCAGCAACAACTTATTTTCCTGCAAGAACTCACAGATGTTCCTTCTTATTATTTGGGATCCCTCTAAAATCTGAATTATCTCATATGGTGTATTGATTATACTTCACAAAATCAACATCCAGCAAATTAGTCAAACCTATGTTATGGAGTTTAGGACATTTGCTGTGAATTTGCACACAGTAAATTAAGTGCCCATGCATTGTGTTGTGATAAGTTTATGAATGATTTTCTTGATGATGTGTTTCAACAGGCTGGAGGAAAATTATATTGTGTGTGAAGGAGTGTGTCTGCCTCGTTGTATCCTCTATGCTCACTACTTGGACTTCTGCAGGAAAGAGAAACTAGAGCCGGCATGTGCTGCTACCTTTGGAAAGGTGTGTGTGTGTGTGTGTGTGTGTGTGTGTTGTCACAGAAAGGATATTCAATTGTCCAAAATGTCTTCCATTTTGCTTTTTAACAATATAATGCAAATATTGGCAGCGTTGTCATGTTGAAGTTTGTCTAAGTACAACAATAACAGACCATCATATGTTTCAGTGTGTGACCAAGATAAAGGATGAACCTCATTACCTCATTTTGTACTTTATTGTTGTGTATATATTTTATTATTATTTTTAAAACATTTTATTTCGATCATGCTTAATACTTTAAAATCATGCACACTTAAGACTGCTCACATAAAAGACAAGCAGAAACTGAATTCATAACAAAAAAAATCAAGGATACACAGTTATAATTGAAAAGATGGAGGCTGAAGCCAAAGCTTATTTATACCTTTATACCCTACATACATATATGCATACACAGCATATACCTATTCATCAAATACCTATTCAACTTACCTGTAGCATATACCTATTCATCATATAGGGCTACCTATTCAACTTAGCACATGAAAAACTACATTTATTTACTGTGCATGAAGGAGAAGACATTTGAATTATGAAAAAATTAGTTCATAAAGACCCTTAAAGTCTTTAATTTGCACGAGTTCTATTCATATTTAGTGGATGATGATGTAATGACTGAGTAACAGCATCAACAATTAGAAAAGGAATTAATCTGTTAAATGATTCGTCTTGTACATGACAGCTTATTCGTCTAACCTCCTCCTCTTCTGCTCATCAGACAATCCGACAGAAGTTTCCTCTGCTAACAACAAGAAGACTGGGCACCAGAGGACATTCTAAGTATGTGCACAGTTTTCACATATGTTTTCATGTAATTACATGTATATCCTACATGCATTCTGAGGTTAAATAAGTTTCATTTGCATGCCAGTTATTTGACATTACTATCTTGATATTTTGCAGATATCATTACTATGGCATTGGAATCAAAGAGAGCAGTGCTTACTATCACTCTGTGTATTCTGGAAAAGGTTTAACCAGGTAACAACGCAAACAGAGCGTCACATTATGTCTCCATCCTTTTGTTTTTGTTGCCCCTCTTTAATACAAAATTGGTGCTTAGTGCTAAAGTTTTCTTTTCTGTTAAATTTGGACTTTCTTTGCTTTATCTGTGCATCTGTGGCTTCTGCTGTTTAATCCAAACAGCCCCAAAATGTAAAATACAACCTTTCTTTAAATGTAAAATGAACATTATAATAATTACCAGAATTAAAATATTACTCTGTCTACAAGTAATGACTATACGTGTTATCTAATATCCTCTCATTTTGATCCCCGCACACACAGCTGTTGTGCAGTTTGTCTTTCAAAGATGTAAAAGTGTATTCAGAGCTTTACAATTATGTTGATTTAATATTCACCATGGAGCTCTAACATCTGCTTTCTGTCTTTCTAGGTTTTCGGGAAGCAAGCTCAAGAATGAGGTAAAAGGAAACGGTTTACTCTTAATTAATGAGGGGAATATAAAGATCAAGGAAACAAAAAGAGTCCAAATGTTGTGTTTTGCAGGGCGGCTTCACCAGGAAATACTCTCTGAGCTCGAAAACTGGAACCTTACTCCCAGACTTCCCCAGCTCTCAGCATCTTCTGCTGCAAGGAAATATCTCCAGAGAAAAGGCAAGATACTCACTCGAAATGAGAGGCTTTTCCCATTTTAAAATCATCAAATCGTAGGCATGTTAGTTTTGAGGCCTTTGGTATAATCTGGTTAGGATTAAATTTACGTTAACTACGTGGATGCATGATTACTACGTCCTGTGTTCATTTGAAATGTTGGTTTTGCACATTCTCAACAAATAATGGCTATGCTTTTTGCAGAATGCGATACATAAATAAGCAAATACTTTGAACAGCAACACATTAAATGTTTCAAGTTGCTGAAAACATGAACAGTTCCGTTATTGCAGTTGGTCAATAAATTTAATGTCAGATCTTTATTTTCTCTTGCAGGTGGATACTCTCATCATGATGTATAAAACACACTGCCAGTGCATCCTCGACAACGCCATTAATGTCAACTTTGAAGAGGTGATCCATACACTTATATCAAAAAGAATCATATCCGCTGCAAGTTTGTACTTACATATCAAGTCTGTGAACGTTACAAACATCTACAGAGGACTACAAACTTTTTCACAATGCAAAAGCTACATATCAAGTAAAATTAAGTTTTATTAACTACAAAATAATGCAAAGGGAATTCTGTTACGTCAGCTGAGTTGGGAAAGGTGGATTTTGCCCAGGTTTTCTTTTGACTGGGAATTCCAAGTTGAACGAGCGTTCCATTGCACTTTTCCACGTCAGAGGTCGCGTTTTTCCATGTTCCGAGTACAACGTTTCCCAGCATTAATATGAATTGTACGACAGTAAAAATAGACTAGGATCAGCAGTAAATGTGTCAAAATACTCATAGTGATCTGAAGTCTCACAGCATCATTAATTTTACTTTTTTTTTTTTTTTNTTTTTTTTTTTTTTGCTTTCACCGCTCCCACTGAGAAATTTCTTGGTGTGACAGAACTGACAGATTAACAGATTAAAATCCACATAAATTGATGGAAATTTCCCAATATTGTTTTCAGATCCAGAACTTTCTGCTCCACTTCTGGCAGGGTATGCCAGACCACCTGCTGCCCCTGCTGGAAAACCCCGTTATAGTGGACATCTTCTGTGTGTGTGACTCCATCCTCTACAAGGTACTCTTCCAGTGTTATTCTGCATTTTCCTTCCTTCACAGTAAGAGGAGAAATACAAAGGTAGTTTTCAGTGCAAAATGATTTACCTTAATTAATTGCGTCATTTTTGGTCAGTTGTGGCACATATAACACATATGGTAACTAAGGTTTTGTTGGCCTCCTCCAAGGCCATCACATTTACATTTGCAAGAAAAGGTTGGAAAGATTCATGAGGATAGATGCTGAAAATGTCCCGTTCTGTTCTTAAGCTGGACTGACAGCGTTTTAGCTTCATTTTGCCAACAAGTCTCTGTTTTCTCAGGTTTTAACAGATGTCCTCATTCCTTCCACCATGCAGGAGATGCCTGAAAGGTTTGTTACTTCAATTTCACTTTTTTTTTTTTTTTNCTTTTTTTTTTTTTTGTTAATTTTTCACTGTATAAATGCTGCTGTATATATTTTCAAACATTAATGTCATTTTAAAAATTAATCATGATGTGAGTTTAACAACACAAATTCAACCTTTGTTTGAAACAAACCCAGAACTTTTTGATACCTGCGGTATCTGTAGCATCGTTTCTCTGAATTACAGATGATCATGATGACAGAGACTACCTTTGAATGAACAACATAAAACTATATTTTTGTGCTTGACTGTATGTCAATGTTATGATTACTGTTAACTAAATGGGACCAATTGATTTAATAATTGATTGACCGAGGAGACATCTGTGTAAAGGCTGATTTATTCATCAGTCTGTTGGCAGACATCCGTAACTTTGCCAAGCACTGGGAGCACTGGCTCGCTTCCTCTCTGGAGAACCTCCCAGAGTGCCTTGCAGCAAAGAAGCTCCCCATTGCACGCCGTTTTGTTTCCTCCTTGAAGAGGCAGACTTCCTTCTTACACTTGGCACAGGTACAACAAAAACAACAGTGATTACTCTAATATCTCAAATAAACAGTAACTGTTTAGTATTATGTTAATGCTTTATATTGTATATAGCGTCTTAAGACAGGAATAAGCACTTCTGTTTCCTTCTTCCTTCCTGTCTGTCCATTCCAGATAGCCCGTCCAGCTCTGTTTGACCAGGCCGTGGTGACCAGCATGGTGATGGATATTGATAATGTGGATCTGAGCAGCATCAGCTCTCAGCCGTTACTCAGCATAACTGCTGCAGGAGACCAGGACCCAGATATCTACTCTGAGTGTAAACCTACTGCTGTCTCTACTCCTGTTTCTCCAAAACAACAAACAAAATACCTAACATATTCATTAGTCAACCCTGAAGAAATCACAGGGCATGTGTCTGTAATAACATGCTAACTTTTAGCATGTTAGCATGTTTCAGAGTGGGGTCATTCCTATGTTCCCGGGGTCCTATGTTCCCCAGCTCTATATAGCATAATACAGCACATAATGGGTTAGGGTTAGGGTATTCTGTTGACACACTTAATGTGTTAACAGAATATTGAACTGGGGAATGTAGAACCTGGGAACATAGATACGCTCCCTTTCAGAGGTACTATGCTAAATTGCAACTGCTAAACATTAGGTATGTTAACTTGCTAACTGTGCATAACTGAACATTTGTTGAATGCTAACTTTATTATGTTAGCATGCTAATGGCTGTGTTTCTACTAGCTTCTTTAATCTCTTGGTTGTTCTCTTAAATGTTCTTTTTTTCTGTATGTCAAGAGCAACATAGCATGAAACAAATTTCAGCCTGACAAAATTAGTATAATTTTTTAAAAGCAAATTAAGTTCTGGGAAAAATGCTTAGAGAAACAACAGGGGACTTTTTCCTGTTAACAAACAGCAGCTTCTTTTAAAAAATTCTCTTTTTTTTTTTTTTTTTTTTATCTCCAGATGACTCCGTCACAGCGTTCCAGGAGCTGAAGGAGCTGCTGAGGAAGAACGCCACAGTAGAATCCTTCATCGAGTGGCTGGACTCTGTCGTAGAGCATAAAGTCATCAAGGTATCGGCCGTTTCTCTCTACTTTTGTGTGTGTATGTGTGTTAAATTCTAGTGGACATCCAAACATTTACAAAGATGCTCAATATTTCAGGCGAAATTTGGGTGAAATGTGTGTAAAATGATGAACAATATGTCTTACTGTTTGTTCTCTGCTCAGTATTGGCTACTGCAGAAATACTAGTAAATGTATTATATACTGTATTCCACCATAAACTTCATCTATCAACAGTTTCAGTTTAAAATGACCACATTGATACTTAAAGGACAATACAGTATCAATGATTTTGCATGTTTGATCTGAAAATACTTCCTAGTTGTTCAAGTGCTGTAGTAAAGAAATGACAACAGGAAGCATTTACAGATCACTCTGCGCTTTTTATTGAGCTTAAACGCTAAAATGAAACTACAAACAAAAACTGAATATATGTCTTGTTCACAATGATGGTCCTATCCCAAGAACGTTTCAAGTATCAACAAGTTGATTTTAATAGCGTACCAGAATGAACTGAAACCAATGGTGGTCTGGAAGGTAGGAAAAACATTTTTAATTCACCGTTCCAGTAGTATGCTTTGGGAAATGATTGTCATTAACATAATATGTATGACAATTGCATGTATTAGGCTCAAACATGCAAAATGGGTGGTATGGTCCTTTAACATACAAAATTGCTGGTATAGTCCTTTAACAAGTCCTACTGGCAGAAAATGAGTGCCTGACATTGTTCTCTTTTTCTTTGGTCAGCCGGGTAAGCAGAGCAGTCGGTCCTTTAAGAAGCGAGCTCAGGACTTCCTGCTCAGGTGGAGTTTCTTTGGAGCCAGAGTGATGCACAACCTCACGCTCAACAACGCCTCCAGTTTTGGTAAGAAAACGTTCACACAGGGTGGAACGAGCTGTCGCAGGGTTCATTCTGGTCTCTTCACATAGACCACAGTTCTTTGGAAAAGTGGAAGGGTTAAGCTTTTTAATACTTCCCTCGTTTTTATAGTGTAATATAACAGGAAGTAGGTGTTGAACATTGTCTAAATGTCAAAACATGAGATTCACAATTATAGAAATGCAAATCTGTCTGTTCTGAATTGCTTTGAAAGCTTGGTTTTTGATTAGTCCTTTGCTTCTGTAATGTAACACATTTTGCATGTACCTGCCTACACATCTGGTTAGACACACACCTGAAGAACAAATCTAAGGAGCAAAGGTTTGACTAGTATCTGTTTCTCAATCCATGGGCATGGCCAGCTCATGATGCTGCTGGCCAATCAGAACAGTGCATTTGTGAGGAGGCCTTAAAGAGACAGCATCCAAAACAGCCTGTTTTCTCTCAGTGTGCATGCTGCTGCACACAGCTGCTCATAAATTCAAACATTAGACATATCGCAGCATGTCAAACTATTAAATCATTAACTGATGATCAGATTGCAGCCTCTAACTCACTCACTCCAGTTCACATTGTGCACCACTAGGTCAGATTAATTACTTACTTAATTATTCATAGTTTACTTGTTTAATTGATAATAAATTACAAGAAGTTTCCACAGAAAGAGATTACTTAAAGCTGTTAAATTACTTTGTACAGTAATATAGTATTTTCTGCAGGTCAAAGTTCTATGATGGAGGCTGCCAGCATCGTGATGTTGCGCTCTTTTATTAATTATTCTATGTAATTCACAAGTAATCAAACATGTTGCATCAAAGTTTATAAATGCTACATATGTAAAAACAATGAAGTGATTATTGTGTGTGATATTAACAGGAGTCATTCACATAAGTCGGTTTGCACTCTTTTTTTTCCCATCATTCAGTCTACAGGATGTACTCACACACACACACACACACACACACACACACACACACAAGCCAGCTCAGAGCAGATTGCTACAATAGTGCCATAAATATAATGGCCAGACTCACCCTGATTAAACAATGTCTTATCTGTGTGTCGCGTGCTCTCTGTTCAAACACCAGCCTCATAAACACATCCACACCGAGTGTGTGTGTGTGTGTGTGCGCGCATGTNTGTTCAAACACCAGCCTCATAAACACATCCACACCGAGTGTGTGTGTGTGTGTGTGCGCGCATGTGAATAAACACTGGCCATTTGGTGGCTCCCTCACTGAAGTCCTCCTGTAGCCTCAGACTCAGCAGGTTTTAAATCTGTGACCTTGCAGATCAAACAAAGAAAAGTTTGATCCTAAAGGCCAAACAGCAGATATGCAGGAATCATCAAGTGAGAGGAATCAGGGAGTCAAATGTTTTGTCTGACATTCATTGAACTTGTACAGCATTTTAAGTCCTAATCCTTCCTGTAATCAATTTGAAGGCCTGTAAAAATAAATGAAAAAAACCTAACGAGTGCTGACCTTTTTCAAAAATTTACAAAAAGAGAGAAATGACCATCACCATGTTTGTTTTTTTTTTTTATATTCTGACATTGACAGGTTCTTTCCATCTGATCAGGATGCTGTTAGACGAATACATCCTGTTAGCTCTGGAGACTCAGTTTAACAACGATAAAGAACAGGACCTGCAGAACCTTCTGGACAAATACATGAAAAATGCAGGTATGAACTACAACTATTCTTAATGACCATTCTACAACAGGTATTCTTTCTATCGAGGATCCGTTATGTTGTACTCGGGCATGCAGTGGAAGGATTATGCACCCAAACTCAGTTTACCAACTTTGTAGGTTTAAAATGTTAAGAACGGAAATTTTTATTCTACAGCATAATCAGAGAATAACAATTATTTATTTATTACCATTAAGTATGTATGTACATTTGTATGTCATAACTCTTTAACCGTGATGCAAATTAAATTTTTCTTGGGTTTCTTGATTCTAGACCAAACAGTATAAGCCACGCCCATTTCTACATGGACGCATTTTCTTTTATTATGATTTTTTTTGCAATTATATTTCCTCCTTATTATTCCCACACATTTCATCTGTCTTCACCAAATAAGCAAAAAAAAGGGACCCTTAACAAGCTTATTCATTCATTTTAAAAAATATTTCATACTGTTTTTCTGTAACATTTTTTTATTTGAACTCCAAGTGATCCTGCAAAATTTGATGGCACTTGGCCAATATTTGGCTATAATAACATAATAAAATTACAGTAAAAGGCCATAACTCAGTAGTTATGAGGCTCAGTCACTGTAATTCACTGCAGTTCATCCTTGTATATCCTTTTATTTTCATATAGATCCAGATGCATGTTTAAAACTTATAAATTGAATATAAAACATTCCATGGTTTAGTGTGAATTTTGTGTTATTTGTCGTTTTCAGATGCCAGTAAAGCAACTTTCATGGCCTCGCCTAGTTCCTGCTTTCTAGCCAATCGCAACAAGCCTGGAGCTGCCAGTGCTGCCGCTGACCAATCAGTGAAGAATGAGTCCCTGGCTGAACACACCTTCATGTCTCTGTCCACCAATCAGCAGCAAAGTCTGGAAAGCAGCACGGTCATTTACCAGGGCACGGAAACACCTGGCTTCACAGTCTCAGGTAGAAATCTGATTTTAAATGTGATGTCACACAGTTAATAACTTTCATTTGTACCTGAACGTATTATTTTACTTTGCACTGTGTCTTTAATCTTGTAGCTTATGATACTGTTGGGCACTTCATATGGTTTGTATCGGACCTGGTAGTTCTAAGGTGTGGGACTTCATATCCCAGGTGCCCTTGGACGCTCTAACACAGGTGTACTCAGTCTGCTCCATTATAGCACATCAGTGCTTGTTGTTGAATTTATGCCCTGAAGAAGGTCTACGACCGAAAGCTTGGCAATAAAGCTTTTTACTTGCAATGGATCCATATGGAGCCCTTAAGAGGTCATGTGTAAACAAAAGAAAAAAGTGGGTAAAAAAAAAAAAATGTAGGTTAAAAAAAAAAGATGCTCAAAGGGGACATGGAAGAAAAACAAAATCAGTTGGAGGTAAAAAAATAAATAAAAATAAAAAACAGTGAGGGAAAAAACAGAAGGCCACTTTTTTTCTTCTTTTTTTTCCTCCTTTTTTTTTTTTTTTTTTTTTTNTTTTTTTTTTTTTTATACAACCCCTAAGGAGCTCTGAGGTCAAGTGTGCAGAGCCTTTTCTTTTCTATATGGTTCAAAGTTTTACCATAAACGTCTTTTTCATTCAGTTCCTGAGGTTTTAAGATAAAGATAAAGACTCTTTTCCATTCTTGCATTTAATAAAACATGTCTTTACTAGTTGTATTCTATGAGTTTTGACTATTACTTACTGCAGTTTGTTTAAATAAAAGAATGCAATATAAATGCAAATATTACTGAATACTCCAACTTTGCACCTCTTCTCTCCATGTTTTCTTAATTGTAAATGTCCACAGGTGCTCAGATGGATTTCTCTCAGGTCAGCGGACCCCTGATGACGCCCCCTATCTCTCCAGCAGCGTTGGTGCACCGAGGCTCTGTCATCAACCAGGGCCCCATGGCAGGGAGGCCTCTGACGTCCTCCTCCTCCTCCTCCTCCTCCTCCTCTTCTTCTTCTTCCTGCCTCTCTTCTCTCAGCGCCATGACCCAGCCCAGCCCCTGCTCTTCTTACCAGGAGAACCTGTACCATTGTGTACCTCAGACCAGCTCTGGTTATTACCCCCCAGCCAGCACGTCCTTGGCCCCCAGCTACCAGCTTGTGCACAGGTCNCTCTGGTTATTACCCCCCAGCCAGCACGTCCTTGGCCCCCAGCTACCAGCTTGTGCACAGGTCAGCCTCAGATCCATGTTAAGCATGTTTGATCTGATTTTAACATGACATTTTAATTTTATTCTGCTCATATCAACACATTTATGATGTCAAATGAGATGATGTTAAATATATCAACATCAGTGTGTTGATATATTCTTTTCTCTCTCTTTTTTACTTTTTCTTTTTTCTTTTTCTTTTTCTCTTTTTTCTCTTCTTTTTTCTGTCTTTTCTTTTTCTTTTTCTTCTTTTTTACTCTTTTCTCTTTTTCTCCTTTTTTCTTTATCTTTTTTCCTTTTTTCTTTATCTTTTTTCTTTTTTCTTTTTTCTTTCTTTTTTCATGTTGATATATTCAACAATATGCAGCAATAACAAAACGCATTTTTAATCTGAGTACAATATTGCTTGTCTATTTTTTTCTTTTCTTCTTTTTTGATTCACATATGGTTTTTCCTGTGAGAAGGTAAATCATGGGAACTTCAAACTTAGACATAATGTTAAAAAAAAGTAAAAAAAAAATAAGTTTATATTATGAAACCATAGTCTCAGTTGGCGACAGAGTGGCATTCTAAATAATAACCCATAACCCTATTTAGATAAAGTGTGATACTGATATTCTCATGAATTTGTATTTTAAAAAAAAAAAAATATCTTTCCTGCTTAGACACCAAAGACAGCCTACATGTTTTGCTTTTTTGTAATTCCCATAATTCTGTATGTAGCTATAATAATGAAATGTTTTGTACAAAAAGCAGTACAATGTTAGGATATACACATTATACACATTATATTGACTTATAATAGCACCTACAATATTAATAGCTTTAGTCCAAAAATATCAGTTGTAATCCTTGTCTGAAGACTTTACGTGTGTGTGTGTGTGTGTGTGTGTGTGTGTGTGTGTGTGTGTGTTTAGGTCTCACACCCAGAGCCAATGTCTGGCTTCCGTTCAGTCTCAGGCCTCGTCCCTGTCTTACCACCTCTCTCGGTACCCCTCCTTCAATGAGCAGCACCTGACTAAAGACGCCTTCTTCAGCAGCGCTCATCATCATCATCATCACACATCGATCCATCACTCTTCCAACAGTCACACCTGTTCCCTGACAGCTTATGGTTCTGCAGCCCGGCCCAGCTACAGTTCTGGGTCAGAACCAGTCCAGCCTCCTCCAGACCAGGGTCTGGACGGCCAGGCGGCAGCTCAGATAATGGACCCGGCAGAGGGGTACGGCTTTGTGGGTGCTGGTCTGAACGCCTCAGGTGGCGGTTGTCAGGGACAGGTGTACTCTCCTGCAGGGCACGGCGGTAAGGAAGGCTTGAATAAGTGTTATTTCAGTTCCATTCGCCAGAAAACATCAATATTGGATGACTTTGCTAAACCAGCTCTTCTATTCAATAGCGTGTTGATAATTCTTACAGTATCCATGCATGGAAGCTACAGAACGGTTAAGGTGTAGTTAAGCTTAGGCAACTTAATTTAGTTAGGTTTTGTAGGGTAAAAGTGTTTTTTTTCTTTTCTGTCCAGTGTCCTGTTTTTGCTGTGGCTGAAACACTGAGGTCAGAGGTTATATATGATTATATGTCCTGTATCACAGTTTTAAGTGATGTAGATTGATGCTGTTTTGGACGTTTTTTTTTTTACAGTAATGTGTGATTTGGCACGTTTGATTGAGTGGACCCCAGGAAGAACAGCTGTTGCTGAGGCATCAACTAAAGAGATCCAATGAAATAAACAAACAAATTTAAGATGAGGGAAAGATTATCATCATGGTAAAATATTAAATATCGTTGACTGTTTGTAGGACTTGAGACACAAACCCTTTGCTTTATATGCCCACCATCCACCTCAGCCTCTGAACCTTGAAGTAGCTTTGTTGCAGAAACGTCTTACTACCTGTGGCTTTAAGACTAATAGCTATATTTGTTGAAATGTCCAGTAATGATATCTTCCCTAGTGTTTATTTGATCTAAATTGCATTAATGTGGAAGTCATGACATTTCTTGAATGCATTTGTAAGCAGCTCTGGTGTAAGTGGTCACTGCTCTGTTTTTAGATCCAAAAGATCTGATGAATTGTGATTAGATCAATTTTTACATGTTCATATATTCACTCACTTAATCAATTAGTCTGACTGCCCTCTAGTGGCCAAAATCAACCTAGATGCTGTAACCTCGTTACATTGCGGGTCAACTGTTCATGTTCATGAATTATGACTTTGTCTTTTTTAATAAGTGAAAGTTGTCAGATGTCATTTATGTGTAAGATGTAATATTTTAGCGGGGAAAACTGGAAATGTGATGATTATAGACTGAGTCACTTTCATGATTATTGTGTCTATATTTTTTCAGAAAAAGTTCATTTTTGCAGCTCACAACTTCAAGCACCAAACAAAGCTTTAGAAAAAACACGGGATGACTCATTGCTATTCTCCTCTGCTGCAGCAGGTTACTATGGAAACAGCAATTACCTGGACAGCCAGCGGATGACGTCGCTGGTTGACCAACACGTGTCTGTCATCAGCAGCGTGGGCACCCTCCGCCCATTTCCTCCAACCTACTCTGAGGTCCACGATCCCCTCAACATCCTGGACGATCCAGNCCCTCCGCCCATTTCCTCCAACCTACTCTGAGGTCCACGATCCCCTCAACATCCTGGACGATCCAGGAAGGAAAACGACGGGAGTGTATTACACAGAGGCAGAAACAGGAGCAGGTACGAGGTCTAATTACACAGAATGACCCTCCCTCTCTTTTCATTGTGCATTCGTTTAAAACAGCCAATGAAATTGAACTGTTATTTTTTTCCTCTTTAAAAAAAAAAAAAATTTAACCTTTATTTAACAGGAGAACCTCACTGAAATTAAAAATCTCTTTTTCAATAGTGTTGAAGAAGATGATGATGAAGCATTAAGATCTTGCAGGAAACCTTTAAGTCTGTCAAGACAAACCAAATGCCTGTAACGTTTTAATAGTCTTTTTGTTCCTCAAACACTGTACAACATATTCTCGTGTTTGTATCATGACGGGTGACATTGTACCATACCTGTCAACATCGAGCTTTGAAAACTTGGGAGATATTTTTGGGACACGACCCCATTGAAAGCTTTGCATCAAGGTATTATGTTTGTTTATTGCTCCTATGAGAAACTCTTTCAATTAACTTTGGTTCCGTTTGGCTTCAGGCGTCTCCTGGCAAGCGCGCCCACTTATAATACCTCCACACCCCACCAGGAGGGCTCGCCACATAATGACAGAAACAACTTGATTGGGCCAATTATGATTCTGTATAACTGTCTTAATTCAGGAGATTTACAGGAGAAATTACCACACGGGAGCATGGCGGGAGAGGGGGTAAAAATACGGAGAAACCCAGGAAAAAATGGGAATGTTGACAGGTTATGCATTGTACATGTTTCTTCTCACTGCAGAAGATCCTGATGCAGGTTGCAGTAACAAATCTTTAAATCTTTCCCACAGATCTCCCTCCAGCATCCGCTCCCTGCATGTACGGAGGACCTCCTCACTTCTCCTCACAGGATGTGCTGCTTTCCCAGCGCGTGGCGTCGTCTTCAGAGGTGCAGGACCTGGTGTCCTCGCTGCCACCCATCAATACCGTCTTCATGGGTGCAGGAGGAGCACCGTGACAAACGATGACATCACCTGGAGCAAAGCCCTGAGGTTTGATTGACTCCATGTACAGTGGGGTCCAAAAGTCTGAGACCACAGAAAATCTGATTATTTCCACATGTAAATGTGGAAATAATCATAAAGTCTGACATCACAAGAAGCTCTTTGGAACATTGTCACATCATGCTGGATAACTTGGCTCATCAGGTTTTGTACAAACTTGTGGAGTCCATGCCAGCTGGAGTGATGCTGTCATTAAAGCAAAACGGGGGCAAACCAGATACTAAGATATTCTGACATTCATGTACATTTTTCAAAGATTCAGCTTTTCACTCAAATTGTTAAGATGATATCATTTGTTGTGAAAAATCTTGTATTAAAATTAAAAAGGAATGAAAAATAGAAGCATTTTTACAGTGGTCACAGTGGACTTTTGGACCCTGCTGTATATATACACCAATGGCGGTCTTAGATTGAGTACGAGGAGCACGGGAAACTGAATGGCCGTGCAAAGGTCACCACTACACCTCAGTTTGGTTATGAAGGAACACATGAAGATTTGGGAGATTGTCCCATTGTTGCTGGTACATTATTGGTCTCAGTGCATTGATTGTGCGAGTTCACAGTGGACACAAAGAGGTGAAATGCAACAAGCTTCCTGTTTATTTCCTATGAGGACAATTTTGTTGTGAATTCAAACCAAGGACATGCACAGTGCAATCATTTAAGTACCAAACAAGCCACCAAATCTAAGAAAAAGCACAGAAAAACTGCATCCTGTAAATACAGGATTTTACAGTGCAAGCCTGAAAATTTGCTGACGGGAGTATAGCTGCACATCGGACGAGTTGGCTATTTTAAACAAAAAAAAAATTCCAATTCTTAAAGACTATTTTCTAAACTAAACAGAATTTATTTGCAAATAATTTGCCAGAGTAACAGAATATCCATAGAATTCAATGATTTTGACAGAAATTTTCAGAGTCAGCTATCAGAGAAGCTTCAACTACCACTAGTGGTACATGTGCCACAGTTTGAGAACCACTGCCATAGATTACATGGTATATGCCTTAGCCATTGGAACCACCAGGATATTGTTTTAACATTGCAATGGTTGTTTAAATTATCAAAATGGCCCGTACTATGTAATATGTGCCAGACAGAAGAGCAAAAGAAATGTATTTATTTATTTATTTAAATGAAAATGTGGTTTTTGACTTTAAAACATGCAATTCCCCGACAGAATGGCTTGCTCGGCTGATTCTTTTAAAATCTTTGATTTTGTCCTACATGATGTATGCCTGAGTACTTCCATTTGGTGCATAAATCGCTGTTAAATAAAGTTTAGTAAGTCAGAACGGCGTCTGTTCACTGCACAACACATGGAAAGAAGCACAATATTCGCTGTGTATTCGTTAATGAGGAGCTGATTTTGTGCAATAAAGTAATTGGTTTTTAGATTACAGCTGAAACACACAATTTGTGCACAGAGAAGTTTGTTTTTGAGGGCTTGCTTCTCCTGCAACAAAGTTTGTTACTGAAATAGAAAAAATGTCGACACTTTTAACTTAACCAGTGCAATCTTCATGCATCTCAGGTTGATTTTTTTTTTTTTAATTTTTGAGAAATACCCAGAATCAGGCAAGTTTCAACTTCAACTTCAAAACTGATCTCAAAATCAGCTTTTTGTTGAGAAATATGTCAAGAAGCTGCTATATATCAAACTATAGTTTCATTTCTGAATTTGCATTGTTACGTAAGCTGCACTAAGTTAAAAAGAATCCTTCACTTGACAGCTAAACTTAAATCCTCTTTCGGTTTTGCATATTTCTGAATAATAAACTCGTAAGACTTTCAAATAGTTGTCTCAGCCTTAATGCAGGGTACATCATGCAACTGAACCGACGTAATAGCTTCAAATCTAACAAAATATGAAGTATTGCTGCTTTTGTTTTTGCTTCATATTTGGTCATTGATTTACTTACTGTAACAATGGGGGAAAGGGAACACAGCAAAACAGAACATTCTGTCTTCCTGCTTTTGCCACCAGACTGACTTCCAGCCAATAATAAACCCCAATAGAACATCCTTATCTTCTCTGATTCAAAGCCCGCATGTCAAACTGCCTAATACACGACTCTTTGATGTTCAAACTGGGAGATTATGCACAATTGAAGACTGTGAATCAAAGTTGGGAGCATTTTATTTGCAATTATTTGTTTTTTTCCTTGGCACAATGGAGAGAGATATGACCCTGATAAAAGTGTTTACCAAAATGTTACGAGGGAGGGAGAGAGAGAGAAAGAGAGAGAGAGAGAGAGAGAGAGAGAGAGAGAGAGAGAGTAAGCTGTTAATATCACACCATGGCGACAAGTGGAATGCCATTCTTTCGAAAAACAGATTTAAAAATTGTGTCATGTAAAGGTTATTCTTTTTTTATTTATTTTTTTAAATTGTGTATTCTGCATTAGATTTCACTGAAGAGATGCAGAAAATAGGTTTTTTTTTCTACCAGCTGCACTATAAGTTTTAAGTCATACCTGGGATTGTTAAGCCCTACAGTAGTTGATGCTGAAATTCAATATCTTTGATCATTTATAAATACAACTTACAGGTAATCTCCATTTTCAGCATAAATTCATTCTTGTTAGGATGAAAAATTCACTGAATCATAAATTTGACCATCATCTTCATAAATCTCTGACCACACATCATCATCGAACACTAAAATTAGGACAGGGTAGGAAAAACCTTAAATTTACTTGAAACTGTTAGTAACTGATTTAAATAATAAATGAAATGACCAAAGAGGGCTAAAGAGTCATAACACAGTCAAGCAAAAAAATTAAAACTGCAGTAAATCATTTAATAAAAGTATCAACCGTCTGGCCGTTTACACTACGGTTGAAATATAATGTTGTTTTAGCCATTTTAGACAGGTTTGGATCGGTTTGAATAGGTTTGGATTGGTTTGGAGCTGTTTAGATCGGTTTAGATAGAGTGGAATTGGTTTGGATATATTTGGATCGGTTTGGATCAGTTTGGATAGGTTTGGATAGGTTTGGATATATTTGGATCGGTTTGGATAGGTTTGGATATATTTGGACTGGTTTGGATCTCTTTGGATAGGTTTGGATATATTTGGATTGGTTTGAATCGGTTTGGATATATTTGGAACGGTTTGGATCAGTTTGGATAAGTTTGGATATATTTGGACTGGTTTGGATCAGTTTGGATAGGTTTGGATATATTTGGATTGGTTTGGATCAGTTTGGATCAGTTTGGATAGGTTTGGATATATTTGGATCGGTTTGGATAGGTTTGGATATATTTGGATCAGTTTGGATAGGTTTGGATATATTTGGATTGGTTTGGATCAGTTTGGATAGGTTTGGATATATTTGGATTGGTTTGGATCAGTTTGGCACGCAGACAGACTCCAGGAACAGCACTTTTACATATCTGCCTCAAATTTGTTACACTTGTGCACAAGAAATGTGACATGAGCAAATCTAAAGAGATGAGTAAATCTAAATCTGAAAGAGTTTTACAATTCAGACTCAGAGAAGTTCAATGTAAACTGAAAAATTAAATTTTGGTTTTTTAAAAATATATTTTGGCCAGTGTTTTCATGGTAAATATTAAA
Source organism: Lucifuga dentata (assembly GCA_014773175.1). NCBI lineage: Eukaryota > Metazoa > Chordata > Actinopteri > Ophidiiformes > Bythitidae > Lucifuga > Lucifuga dentata. The sequence goes on from VXCM01004098.1 coordinate 37,007, forward strand.
TTTAGTGATTCAGTATGTTAAATTTAATGGTACAAGTGTCTTCTTCAATAGGATCAACTAAGATTCAGCAGTTCAGTAAATCTGCTGGAAAACCAAAATAATGATTCAAAAGCAGCTAACACCTTTTCACATCACACACTGATTGATTCTACGTTAATGTGACAAAAATCATGATTAATACCAGAACAAACAGAAAAATTTCCAGGTTTTAATCCTGAGTCGAGGTGTTTTAAATGAATGATGTCCTCCCTCCGCCCTTCCTGACCGGTTTTTATACGTTATCTACTCAGGAGGAAACATCCATTTCAGTCCTCATGCTGTGGCGCAGGAACAGATGGCGGCGTATGTAATGATTACAGAATCCCCACACTAAAATACTTTAATTACTAAGTCAATAATGCTGGCAACAATTGCCGGACCTTTAGTGTAAAAACAACAGAAGGCGGAAAGCAAACTTTGGGCCAATGTTTAACCAGAACTTTGCATTAGAGCTGATTGAGACAGACTCCATATGTCTCTCTCTCTCTCTCTCTCTCTCTCTCTCTCTCTCTNTCTCTCTCTCTCTCTCTCTCTCTCTCTCTCTCTCTCTCTCGCTCTCTCTCTCTCTCTTTCTCTCTCACCTCACTTGTGTTGACCTACAAGTACAAGTAATGATCTCTCTTCCTTTTATGACATTAAAGTGCAATATAAATTTTTGTTAAATAAAAAGGAAGGTAAATTATCTCCAACATCCACCCNCCCCACCCCTGAAAATAAATAAATAATAGTAATTTTTTGTGCCATGAAAAACTCCACATGTAATTTAAAATTCTTGTCATGATGAATAACATGATCATTTTTGTTATAAAGTTTTATTCTTATAAAGTCTAAATTCTTATAAGTCTATTCTTTGGTCTGTATTGGGTAATGTGAGTTTACCTACCTCAGGGTTAACTTTCCATGTATCCCATCTTACAAGGAAAGAAATGAAATGAAATGAAAAATCTGTTTATTTTACAATATCAAGTATATCTGTTGTGTTTGAAACAAATTAAAGTCTGTTAAATTGATGTTTCTGTCATGACGTCAGCAGAGGTGCTGCAGGTTATAATTCTTAAGAAGTTTGGAAATCAAAACTTCTCTTTGACTATTTTTTAAAGAACTCAAGGAATCCAACCAACTTTAGTTTTCACACTCGTCATCTTTAGCTTTCAGTGATTACATTTCAGAACCTTTTTCCTTATGACAGCCAGAATATTTGTCATTATTTTACCGCAATAACAGGATTTCCATAGATTTTAATGGCTTTCATTCTCTCAGAAATTTTCAATCATCTTTTGAAACACTGGGGGGGGGGNCGGGGGGGGGGTCACTCCATGTGCCAACTGTCGTTATCATGCCACAGTTTGAGAACCACAGCATATATAATTTAGAACACACAAGCACAAGGTAACTTCCAGTATATCTATTTTACCAGTAGATGGCAACGTGCACTCAGTCACATGAGTCTCAAAACGTTTTATTTCACATCACTGCTACTACTGTGTGTGTGTGCGCGTCTGTGTGTGTGCATGTGTGTGTGCATGTGTGTGTGTGCTGTAGATATTTCTCAGTGTGTTACTGTGCAAACACACTTAAACACACAACACAAGAAGGAGTGTGAAGGTATTTGTGCTTGTGTGTGTTTGGGTTTGTGTGTGTGTGTGTCTAACGTGAACAGACTTTACCACAGTTGTAGCAAAGCATTCAGATCATTCAACCCTCTTTGGTACTAAATCAATCAAGAGATCGATAGATTACCTTGTACGTGGTCCGGGACTACGCGGATCATGTTCCCATCAGAAATGAACTGCTCCACAGTTCCATTGGAGAGGAAGCGGTTATTTTGGTGCGGACCAGAGTTCCATTTCTGTGTTCATATTTGTCCAAAAGAACTGAGCTTAAAGGAGAAATGCCCCGGGTCTGAAACAAATTCTCAAAATTAACTAGAAGAGCCCTAAACCTCCAGAATGTTTCAGAACTAATGTTTCACTTGGTGGACGATGTTGATTAAAGGTCAGAATTGGCAGATTTTATCCACTTGTTTCAACATGTTATGAGAAACAATTAATAAATCAATAAGCTGTAATCAATAGATGTCACTTCAAAGGGTTGGACATTATATTTTATTTTTTTATTTCATTTATGTCTTGATTTTTTTTATCATCTTATTTTTATAATGTGTCATTTTTAATTTAAGCAAAAGAAATTAACCTGGATAGATAGATAGATAGATAGATAGATAGATAGATAGATAGATAGATAGATAGATAGATACTGTATTTCATTCACCCCAAGGGAAATTCAAGAAGGAAATTCAAGAGTATGAGTCTGTGCTAAATTATCATTTTTCCATCTCTCTCTCGTTCTGTCTCTCTCTCTCTCTCTCTCTCTCTCTCTCTCTCCCTCTCTCTCTGTCTCNAGAGAGAGAGAGAGAGAGAGAGAGAGAGAGAGAGAAAGAGAGAGAGAGAGAGAGAGAGAGAGAGAAATACATATTCTTGCCCCATAAAAGAAGAAGAAATTATTCAGCACAGGCTGTCCTTCATGGAAAGAACAGAAAGATAAAAGACTGTAGCGGCTTCTGCTCCAGCAAGACTCGCTTCTTACTTGGCTCACCTTGGTGAGACCAACAGACATTAATAAGAGTCTTAATTATGTCCTTAGCTTCACCTCAATAGCTGCTTCATCACATTGAAGCTGAATGAAATGTGTTTGGGTTTAAAATGTGGGAGCTCTTTGCTCTTTAGTGGTCGCCTGATTTCTGGGTTGTTTCGTCTCTTGTGGCCTTGTAATTAACGTTCTTCTTCTTTTTTTTTTTTTTTTTTTNTTTTTTTTTTTTTTTTTTACTTTTCACAAGCTTCTTTCACATTTTCAAGTGCGTATTTGCACAAGTGCTTTCTTTAAGATATAAAGTGCCCACTGATGTTTAATAAAACTGTGCATATTATTATTCCACAATGCAGAATTGCAGACAAGTTAAGTGTTTTCTCCCGGCTTCAAAAGTGGTCTTGGTTTTGTAAACTCAGATTAAACAGCAGCAATTAAAGCGCGTGCAGACACACATTTAAAAGCCTGAGGAACACGTTCAATAATGCAGCTGTTTGTCCTTCATTTAACACCATGTTAGCCTGAATAGAGGCTTTATTCTATCATTCTCTCACATGGCACAAAGAAAAGAGGACTTTAAAAAATATTTAGAGAAAAACAAGCTTGTCTGATGATTCTTGGTGAAGAGACAATAAGACATAAACTTACAGAGATGGAGAATATACCATAGCTGAGAGGAAATACATATACACTGTATTCTATAACTTGTGTACCAATGTATTTTTTGCTTCCACCAATCAGGAGCTAGTTGGTGAATCAGTAGGATATCTCAAAAACTGATGATTCCAGTGAAAGGTGGGGTAAAGTTAGCCACGGGATTTGGGAAAAGTGGCTCATTGTTGGTGCTGGAAGCCCAGTGAGCCTGAAAAATACTTCACATTTTGGCTCATAATTCCTGAGGCTTAGAATCAATATGAATTAATCTATACAGGCCATTTCCAGCTAAAAGATTTGCAGTGATTCTTGAAATATTTTGCAAAACAATTTTTAATTTTGGATCTTCGTCTCAACTAGCCATGTGTAAATGTGATTTATACACTTGGGACACATTTGCGAGATAAAATCCGTCCACATAAACATCATCACGTCTCGTCTTCCCAAGTGGAAGGTGTGACTTGCCATAAATCGTGCCTGCACAAACATTATTAGACCATACCAACAATTGTTCATGTCTGAGTCCAATACAGCCTGCATATATGTGTTATGTTACTGACAACCAATTTCCAAAACATAAAGCCATAGTTTTCCTGTTATGCACCCACGTTAAATTTCAATACTTTGCCTGAAAGTAAAGGGGACGGTCATTTTTTAATTTTTCTGTAACAGCCGTCTTCTCCTGGGACTATATTCCCTAGTGGAGAAATATATTTTCTTCAGTGCTGCTCTCCCTGTTGGAGCAGTTAAAGGACCATACCATCCATTTTGCCTGCTTGAGTTTGATATATTCAATTTTCATACACGTAACGTTACTGGCAATCATTTCCCAAAGCATACTACTGGAACAAAAATTAAAAAAAAAAAAAATTAAGATATATTTAAAAAAAAATTTACTACCTTCCAGAATGCCATTGTTTCAGTTCATTCTGGTACGCTATTTAAATCAGCTTGTTGATACTTGAAATATTCCTTGGGATAGGTAAGCCATCATCACGAACAACACATGTATTCAGCTTTTCTTTTTTTTTTTTTAGAAATTACATAATTTTAGCATTTAAGCACAATAAAAAGTGCAGAGTGAATGTATGTCTCCACCAGGGAATATAGTCCCAAAAGAAGACCTGTGTCTATCAAAAAATTTTAACAACCATGACTTCTTAAGGCTGTGTAACTCTTAGCAGGAGAAACATGGATTTTTAAGGTGGGTGTATTGCTTGAATATTTGATTTTGAAAGATTAAGAGATTTTGCAAAATATCAGGAAAGCTGAAATACAGTTTTAACCTTTGGGAAATGGTTGCCAGTAACATAACGTATGAAAATTGAATATATTAGGCTCAAATATGCAAAATGGGTGGTATGGTCCTTTAAANAAAAAAAAAAAAATGTAATAGATGTCGCATTTACTGTGATGGATTACGTATCTCAAGCGTGTTTCAAGTGAGTTGACCAGTGGTTTCGCCATAAAATTCAACATATTCTTTTAAAGATGTTCCACAACAAAAGACGTCACCGGGCGGATTGATCGGATATTTCTACACGGCTTTATGATCGCATGAACACAAGAGGGAGAATTGAAAGCGTATTCACTTCAAGGAATATCCTCCAAGGGCAGCAGCACAAGTCCTGTTGTTTACTGGGCCTTCACATGAACGGCAGACAATTCTTTTGTGAAATCTTCTCCCTTGAACCCTGAGCAAATGGTTTCCACTTCTTAATGCCACTTAATGCATCAAAAATACATTTAAGCCTGCCCTGCTAATGGACATTGAACTGGCAGTCTGGTGATGGGGGTGGGGGGAGAATAAAATAAATAAAAACAACTTTTTCAAAACCCCTCCCATAGAAATGTTTCCCTTTTTACACAACCACAGGAATAGTGCATTTATTATTTTTTTTTTATTTGTCCTTGAGCAAACAATTTTCATCTTGTCTCTGTGGAGTGGAGAAGACACTTAGGAGGAAGAAACCTTTTCTTTGTGTCAAAATGAATAAATTTCTCAAAACCACCCCCTTCTCCACAGCTGAAGACTTGGTGACGATTTCTACAGATGGAAAAATATGTTCTTAAGGAATCCAGCTGTGGGGACGTGGTGCTAAAAAATAAAAGAAATCTGGTGAGCACTTCTGTCTATGGCCGGACGCATAAACCAATTAAGATGATTATTGTGAAATTAGACAAAGAATAGAAGAATATTTTCAAATAAATGTTAATAATTAAGTAACTCCTTCAATTTAATGGAAGCAGTCCTAAGGGGAAAAATGATAGAAATATAATCCAGACTTAAAAAATATGAATTCAAAAACAGAATGAGATAGAAGATAAAATTAAGAATCTAGACAATGAATATAAGAGAACAGCAAATAAAAAGATATTTACTGAATTGACAGAAACTAGGAAAAAAACTGGATGTATTTGTAATCTATAGAGCAGAAGGAGCAATACAATATACAAAACAAAGACATTATGAAATGGGGAACAGAGCGAGTTGCTTATTAGCATTTCAATTACGTAAGATTAGGTAATGATGGTAGGCAATTATTAGGTAATGATTTGAAAATATTAATTACTTAATTATTACAATTACTTGATAATTACTAATATTCTGGCACAAAGAATTCAAAAAAAATATTAACAAGTTAATTAAACCTGACCAAACCAGTTTTATTCCACAAAGACAGGGAGCCTAATATTAGGACTATAAATATTATATCAATAGCTGAAAAGACTAATCAGACATCTATGTTATTGAGCTTAGATGCTCAAAAAGCTTTTGATTATGCAAAATGGGGTTTCCCTATATGAAACACCAAAAATGTCGGATTCCATCTAGATTCCAGGGTGTACCCCACCTCTCACCCTATGACTGCTGGGATAGGCTCCAGCTCCCCTGTGACCCTTAACAGGACAAACGGGTACAGAAAATGGATGGATGGATAAAAATTATTTATACAAACCCAAAATCAAGGGTCAAAATGTTCAGACTGGTTCCATCTTCAAAGAGGAGTTAGAAATGTAGACTGCCTCAGCCAATTTTTATTTGCACTTAATGTGGAACCATTATGTGGAATAAGGGATGAGGGACAGATAGAACATAAAATATCCATATTTGCAGATGATATTTTAACATATATCAGTAAACCATCACAACCTATCTGCATTGATGAATACTTTAAATGAATATGGGAAGATATCAGGATTTCAGATAAATGAAACAAAGTCAATTGCAATGATGGTAGCAGGTGAGTGGCCAGCAGAGTTAGAGTGAAAAGTGAAATATAAATGGACTAAGAAAGGGTTTAAATATCTGGGAGTAATAATAACACCTTTAAAATCATAGTTATTTAATGCTAACTATGAAAAACTGATTTCCAACAGAGGAAAAGATTTAAAAAGATGGGAACTGTTACCCTGACATTAATAGGCAGAGTGGAAATTATACAAATTAATATTTACCATGCCTACTCTTTCTGAATCAATCGCTTCCTGTAATTGGCTTAAAGTCTATTTTTAAAAGATGAGATAAAATTATATCAGATAAATAAAAAGGCAAGAATTATTTAATAGGCTACAAAATCCAAAAAGAAAAGGTCGTTTGAATTTACCAAATTTCCAAAATTACGACTAGGCAGCACAACTCAGAATACTGGCGACTTGGATAATAGAAGATAAAGAATCAGTATGGACAGCAATAGAACAGAACTCATGCCCACTGGGATTTCTCCCATTTATGAGACAGACACAATGGAAAAAAAAAACAACTTAAAATAAGGAATGAATGGGTGGAGAAAACAGGGAAAATATGGGTTGAAATAAGAAGAAAATTAAATATCTCAAATTCAATATCAAGGGCAACTAAAATAGCTGTAAACCCCAGACTTTCTTTCATCCAGGTGTGACCCAAATTTTAATAAAAGAATGGGGCACTAGTATATATTGGGCATTTATTTGAAGGACAAATATTGAAATCATATCAACAACTTACACAAGAATTTAATTTATCAGCACAGGACCATTATAAGTATTTACAATTGAGACACTACCTTCAGAAAAATAAAGAATGGGAGAATATATTAAAGGAACCCACAAATGTAGAACAATTCTTTATTAAATTTGAAGAAGGACAGTTTAAAATAAAAGGGGAATCATTCAAATAAGGGCACTTCAAGATGATTTAATAGCTATAATTTAGGTAATATAGAAAGACAGGAAACAGAAATGAAGGTGGTAATTTCTGAAAAAGAATGGGAAGACACATGCAAAGAAGGACATAAATTAACAAATATTCCTTTGTGGAAAGAATTTGATTGGAAGGTTAAAAATAGATATTTTAGAACACCTTCTGTTGTGGCTGGATATAGCAATTCCTCGGATTTGTGTTGCAGGGCTTGTGGCCTACGAGGAGACTTCACCCAAAAATAAAGAAGTTTTAGCAGGACATTAAGAAAGAGTTTGAACAAATCCTGGGTATAAACTTAAATCTAAATCCAAAGTTATTTATACTGGGTATAGTTGAGGGAAACCAGATGGGAAAAAAGACAATGTATAGGCGAAGGATTTTACTTTTAATAGCCAAGAAAATGAATACTATCACATGGTTACAGCCACAAAGAGAGAAAGTCACAGAGGTGATCATGATGGAAAAGATCACAGCCAACATACAACTGAAAATGGATGTTTTTGTGGATTTATGGTCACCATTGATGTTAGCGATGTTAAAATGAAGATATAAAGATTGTAAATGTATATTTCCCCAGTGTATGGGTTCAATATATACTACTATTATTTATATAATAGTTTTTTTTTCCTTTCTAATTTTTGCTTTCATATATATGCTTGATTGTGTTTAAATTGTTTCTATTTATTTTTCTTTTTTACATCATATGATGAAATAAAAAGTTACAAAAAAAAGATGATTATTGTGCACCTGTTTCTCCACATTTTCCAGAATATTCCAGAATATATCGATTTTCATTCCTAAGAAGCTCTTTGTCCAGTTTGAAGAGGAGGGTTTTTTTTTTGTTTTTTGTTTTGCTTTTTGTGTTATTACTGTGTTCATACTGAAAAAGTTGAATAAAATATTTAAAAAATAAACATATCAATAAAATAAATCATAGAAAAATCATATTAGAAAGGAGTTCATCCGGTGGGTATTGTTCTTTTCTTAAAAAAATAAACTATTAATGATAAGCTCTGGTCCAGTCAGTGCTGTACACCTCTGATATAATGAACATCATGCAGGCTGTCAGCTATAATTATCCACAGTGGGTGGTCGACTCTTACTCAGTATATTTACATGCAAACTACACTATGAGTTTTGGCTGCAAATACAACAAAAATATAACATGTACGCGAGTGTACACATTGGGCTCAAACATGCACGATCACCAGTATGGTCCTTTAAAATCAAGTATAATCCTGGCCGAAGTGTTTGCAAACAATCTGCTGGATTTTCCACAGTTACACTTGCACTAATTAACTAATTGACATATTTGTTGTCTTATAAGCCCATGTGGGCTGCATGGGCACTTTGTGTTTATGACACAAATAAAAATAACAAAATCCCCCTAAAAAATCACGTACTTGTAGCAAATTTGCCAGATGCCAATGTTTCTCATTTGACTTAAAAGTAGCATCCAAAGCAAGCTTGATCACTCTTGATGATATTTAGGAAATCCAAGTTATGGATCCTGGTTTCCTGTTTTATATAATGTGCAATGGCTTAGTGTAGCTCTGTATAAAAGTCAGCTGTGTGTGTGTGTGTGTGTGTGTGTGTGTGTGTGTGTGTGTGTTGTGAATAAGGCGTATTCTGTATTTCTGTATTTTTATCTGCTTCTGCTCTTCCTGTTCTGACCTTCCATTGTGAGTTGCTTGGAGACAAAGAGAAAGAAACACCATCCAATCCTTTATATCTTTTCCTCTCTCCCCTTCTCCATACATCCATCTGTCCATCACTTCTTTCCTTTCCTTTCCTTTCCTTTCCTGTCCTTTCCTGTCCTTTCCTGTCCTTTCCTGTCCTGTCCTGTCCTGTCCTGTCCTGTCCTGTCCTTTCCTTTCCTTTCCTTTCCTTTCCTTTCCTTTCCTGTCCTTTCCTGTCCTTTCCTGTCCTGTCCTGTCCTGTCCTGTCCTGTCCTGTCCTTTCCTTTCCTTTCCTTTCCTTTCCTTTCCTTTCCTTGCTCTTCTACATCTACAATGTGTGCAGCCATCACATATATGACACACACTGTCTTCTAGATGAAAGGCTCGAGTCATCATCCCATACAATGTTGGCTGTGTCTGGGCAATAGGGAGCGCACGCACACACACACACACACACATTTTTTACCCATAGAGCTCAGGGCATTGTTCCTAGTCTTTCATTCACAAGGGACAAGACGTTGGCCTTGGGACAGAGAGCTTCTTTGGCCTCCAAGACATTTCATTTCTGTCAGTGTGTATGTGTGTGTGTGTGTGTGTGTGTGTGTGTGTGTGTGTGTGTGTGTGTGTGTTTGAGTCTAAACAACTAATAAGTGAATTGATCAGCCTCCTGCTGAGTGGCTGTCAGTGTTTGTTACACTGTATACAAGCACCAGCGAGCGTGATTTGATTGATTCCTGTTTGTCTGTTGTGTTTTGCACCTGTGTTGCTGGGATTGAATGGCAGGAATATGTCACGTCGTGATCTTTCTCTTCTTAACGAGCCAGTTTATCAGGTGGCTCCTGGGTCCTTGGTGAATGTGGGTCTTTTCATTATATGGATTCTGCCCTTCTGTCCTGCCTCTCATCCCCACAGCCGCCAGCATTCTCTGCCGATTCAAAGAAAACCTTCAACAGGAAAACAAAAAGCCCTTCCTTATCGTTAAGAAAAGGAATACAAAAAAGGAAAAGGCAACAGTCCTTTTCCTCACAGCCAGCCAATGAAAAGAAGGTGAAAATGGTTCTTATTAATTAAGGAGGATGAAGATTTTTAGCTAATGAGATTGCTCTCATTAACAGCATCCTGCGAGGTGACGAGGTGATGCTGAGAAGCAGCGGATACGCAACAAAAACGTTTCACTTTAGCACCCAAACCACAGAAAGGAGCAAAGCAGAAATGTGAGAAATGTTTATTAAATGCTTTGATTTTGCTCAACATAATTATGGCTCTTGTGCTGTTTGAATGGTCTGGGTGACTTCTTAGCGCTGGCTTCCAAAAGTTGGACTCCTGGGTGATGGAATATATTTCCTCAACAAGTGCTCAGGCCGCGTCCTCCCCCCACTGACACCCAAAGCCTGACACCTGGTAACGAGAATGTGGCTACTGCCCATCTCCCTTTATCCTCAGGACCCATTCAGCTAATCAGCAACAACTTAGACAGACCATGAAAGCAGGAGAGGTGGGGGCAGGGTGAGATGAAGAGCAGGATGGGTAATTAAAATTATGTTTTATAATCAGAAATCCACAAAAGATCATCCTAATGAGCTTGTTCTGTGAATATATATTCCAACTTGGACTGTTAAGAATTATATTCATTTACAATTAATTTGCAAAAGCATTTACTGTGTAGTCAGTGACAGTGTTTTTTTTTTTTCCAAAGCAGGAAGTNTTAATTTGCAAAAGCATTTACTGTGTAGTCAGTGACAGTGTTTTTTTTTTTTCCAAAGCAGGAAGTAGATATACCTCCAGAAAGTTTTCAGACTCCTTCACTTTTTGCACATTTTTTGTGTTTTAGATTTAATTTTAAATGGATAAAATTGATATTTTTTCCCATTAATCTACACTCAGTAACCCACAATCATCACTTTTCATCACAACGACCCGAAGCATCCAGCCAAGACAACGCTGGAGACATGGACACTGTCCTTGAGTGGCCCAGACAAAGCCCAGACTTAAACCCTACAGAACATCTGTGGAGAGACCTGAAGATGTTCACAGAGTTTAGATTAATGTGCAAAAATGGCAATTTTATCCATTTAAACTTAAATCTACAACACAGTAAAATGTGCAAAACATGAAGGGGTCTGAATACTTTCTGGAGGCACTATAGATCCATATGGAGGAAGTCAGGCTATACTGTATGGGTGAATGATCAGAGTAATCAATAAAAGTTCATGCTAATGATGCAGCACCCTGATAAATTAGCACCACAATAACTGAATATCATTCACAAAGATTCCATAGAGGAGATGATAAAGGATGTTGAAATGGACAGTTTTATTTTTAATCTCCTCCGTTTACACGGTAAACCTTCACCTCACCTCCGCCCCACACACACACACACACACACACACACACACACTAGGATGAATGATGCTAACACCCTCCAGTTCCTTGGTCCTCCCATGTTCCTCTGCTGCCCTACTAAGGTTTCAGTTCTGCTTATAACTTGGTGCCCGTCATTTGCTACCCTCTCTTTCACTCTCTCTCTCTCTCTCTCTCTCTCTCTCACACACACACACACACACACACACATATACACACACACAGTGCCAGATTTCTGGGCCATTTCTAACTTGGGTACATGAGGTGAGGGGAGCCACATGACTTGTGATTCATGGCTAGTACGCTCTGAGCTGTCACATTGAAGGCAGGCTCTCTCTCTCTCTCTCTCTCTCTCTCTCTCTCTCT
>VXCM01004098.1:48882-81472 GCA_014773175.1 Lucifuga dentata
CTCTCTCTCTCTCTCTCTCTCTCTCTCTCACACACACACACACACACACACACATGCACAAACAAATAGAGAGAAATGGAGTCTGACCTCATCCCTAAACACTGTAAAAAGGTGGTCAGATGGCTCCTGGCTGGCCTGAGGGTCTTGTCGCCAGCCACATATCCTAAGCTATCACACGCACACACACACACACACACACACACACACACACACAGAGTCTTTTCTAAATTCTGAGTTGAAACCTAATAAGTCGTTGAGGTGTGGTAGGCGTTAAAAGTTAAAAGGCGTTATGGCTTCTCCTCCTGATAGATGTTTTGGGTTTGGTTATTTTCTGATGCCACATTTGTGTCTGATTTCAAAATGTTTTATTGTCTGGCACCCATGAACACCCATAGGTGCTGCTGCTTCTCATTACTGCTTTCACTCCAACAGATAGCAGCTCATCAGCTTGTACTTTAGAATCCCTTCATGAGTACTTAATGTCTGACAGGAAATTAAGTTACTAGAGGATTAAACTTAAATTTGAACAGTTTCATATTCAAATTGAAGACTTAAATAATTTTAACCAAGTTAAATATTGTCTAGTTTTAACTGATTTCTGAACATTTTCCAGTGTTTATTTTTCAGTTTGTCCCATAACGAAAGCCTATGCAGGTAGTTTTTACTGTCCATATTTATCTTTTTATATTTGTCAGTAGTTTATTGTTATGAGTTAAAAAAACGACAACAGATAACTCAGTTTTTAAAAAGTAAAATAAAAATCATATTTATATTGTGCATTCCAGGTAATATCAATCAAACTTGTGTTGTGTTAATTTATTTAGACATTTTATAGACATTTTTTAAATGTTAACATCAGTTTGATATTACCAGGAATGAATAAAAACATGATTTTTTTTTTTTTAAATANAAATGTTAACATCAGTTTGATATTACCAGGAATGAATAAAAACATGATTTTTTTTTTTTTAAATATGTAAATATGGAGAATTCTTCAGGATAATAAAGAGTAAAATTCAGTGTTGTGTTTGTCTTGCTCATTTAATCTTTTACATTTGCTTTACACAGGCCTTTTTTTTTTCCAGGAAATCCTTTGCATCAGACATTAAAATGAACAGAACAACTGCAGAATGAAACAAACAGCATTATAGACCAAAACTTTAATCTCACTGACTGAAAATAAGAGGACGCCATGTCGAACTGAACAGAAGGTGAGCTCCAAAAGTGCAGCACAAAAAACACCAATAAAATTAAAATAGTGTCAATAAAAAAGATAATAATAATAATGATAATAATATTGAAAAGTTAAGGATTAATAGCTTTAGTATAGAAGTTAAGTGTGCTTCAATTACAAATGTAGTTTTGCGGTCAGAAGGGTTGTGTCTCCATGTTTAGCTGAAGGGATCAGGTCTACATGTATGAGGAGATTATTTATAAGCTGTTGCTCTCGACGAGGTGGGGACGGGCCATTTTGCCACGGGTTACATAAACCAACAAGGCTGGTGGTAATAATAGAAGGAGTGGTGCAGATCCAGTCCTTCCCATGTTGGAGAACAGATGACTTAAAATGAAAAGAAGCTTCCTGAATATGATAAGAATCACCTGAAGTTATCCACTTTAACACATCTTTCTCCTCGTGTGGGGGGAAAACCAGCAGGAAATTATGAGTGGCCACATGGTGGCACACCAAAACCTAATCATCTTGGCATCGTGGCATCATAAAATTTCGTAGGTTGAAATCTGTGATGTAGTTTTACAGATATTCTTCTAACAAAGTGAGAAACAAATGAGAAAAGTAAACCATATTTGAAGGAAATCCGAAACGTTAGCAGGGCATTTCCAAAAGATTCCAGGCTATCAGAGGTGGGTAGTAATGAGTTCCATTTACTCCATTACATTCACAAAATTGTACTTTACTGAGTAGTTTTATTACAGGATACTCATATCTTCATAAATATACTCATATTTGAGTATATTTATTAAGAAAAAAATATACTTTTACACCATTACATTTGGTCGCACTCTTTGTGTTACTTTTGATTTCACCGTTTGAATTCAGTCACGTTCAGTTTTTCTCTCATTGTCAGACACTACACTGTCTGCTTCGAAGTAGCCACGCACCCACACTCCGTTTCCATGGTTTCACCCAGAGCAGAACAGTCATGGCAGAATCAACAGCAGGAGGTTTAGAAGAGGCACATTCCTGGCCACACATTCAAACGCTGTTTTCTTTTCAGTCTACTAAAACCAACAGTTACATAATGCGTTGTGTTTTTGTCTGCTAAAAATGTGACATTTCAGCTTCTAAGAATCAACATGGAAATTGAGGAAACATGTGGCGGTAAGCTGCAACGTTAGTTACTTAACTAGCTGCTGCTACTAATGCTAACTCAAGTTTTCCTGTTCTGTTCTGAGTAAATTTATGAAGCTAACCTAGCTAACTGTCTTAACTAGTTGCTGCTGCTCATGCTAACTCAAGTTTTCCTGTTCTATTCTGAGTAAATTTATGAAGCTAACCTAGCTATCTGTCTTAACTAGCTGCTGCTGCTAATGCTAACTCAAGTTTTCCTGTTCTATTCTGGGTAAATTCATGAAGCTAACCTAGCTAAATGTCTTGGGGCCAGGCCAGAATTGTCATAATTTGTTATGTGGTAAATATTTGATTTATTACTGTCTGCTGTTTCTTTATATGATATGATTTGGATTGTATTAGAAGGTACAACTAAACTTTGTATTTTTTTTCCTCAGACAAGCACTTTGTAGCTTGTTGATTATTCTAAAGAATAAGCTTGATCAAAGTTACTCACTACTCAAGTAATCTTTTGAAGTTACTTTCTTATTCTCACTCAAGTAATTATTTTGGTGACTGCTCTTACTTATACTTGAGTCAGTATTATCATAAAGTAACGATACTTTTACTTGAGTACAGTTTCTGGCTACTCTACACCTCTGCAGCCTGTCCACAGCTCAGTTTGTTTCGACAATCAGATTGTACTGGAACAACTGAGCTCAGAGATTTGAGTTTCTCATATTCTCATGCCTTAGCTTCCGCGGATTAAAGAAATGCACTGTGAAAAGCTGTGAATTCCTCCGCTCACACATTTTTAAGTGTTAGTCTGTCTAAATAACTTGGCTCGTTCACCACCAGACTGAATTCCTTCACTTCACTTTTTTATTGAGACACCAGCAGAGGATTGGAGTCAGGAATCCATGTCATGCAGAACACAATCTGGTGAATGTAACACAGATTTAACACCGGTAACTTCATACAGCAGCTCCTGCTATGGTTTCTGGCTGAACCTCCAGTCATCTCTTCTACATTCTGCTTCCAACTGCTGCTAAGTCAATGCTGTTATTGGTGCTAAGAGCAACTAGAGACAGAGAGAGTTTATAACTGAGGCTGGAACTCATCACCGAGTATTTTAATTCAAGCTAAATGCATGCAAACCCGATTTGGAGGACTTTCAATAATATAAACAGCTAATAACACACACATCCAAATCTGAATACTCACTATATATATCAGTAGATATGGAAACAGACCTGTATTGCTTTGTTCTTTATATTCCCATTTTCCTCTTATTTATTGTATGTACCAGCTACATTTATATATTTTCATTTTAAAACATTTCATAGGGCATATATTTTTATTTTTGAGGGTTTCTTTTTTGTATGTGTTTTTTATTAATTGGTTTCAGCATGTTTGCAAACCATCATATTGCAGTATCTTCTACTTTAATTAAGACATTTTATTTTG
Organism: Lucifuga dentata; assembly: GCA_014773175.1. Classification (NCBI taxonomy): domain Eukaryota; kingdom Metazoa; phylum Chordata; class Actinopteri; order Ophidiiformes; family Bythitidae; genus Lucifuga; species Lucifuga dentata. The sequence continues at coordinate 52,640 of VXCM01004098.1, forward strand.
ATACAGTTACACATTGTGCATATGCTTATTTAGGATACAGTACTTCATTATTTTCATGTTGCTGTACCATATATTGTACAGTATAATACACCGATCAGCCACAGCATTAAAAGGCGGCAAGTCAACAGTCAGTTCTTGAAGTTGATGTGTTGGAAGCAGGAAAAATGAGCAGCATAAGGATCTGAGCGACTTTGACAAGGGCCAACTTATGACGGCTAGATGACTGGGCAGAGCATCTCCAGGTCTTGTGGGGTGTTCCCAGTATGCATTGGTCAGTAGCTACCAAAAGTGGTCCAAGGAAGGACAACCGGTGAACTGGTGACAGGGTCAAAGGCGCCCAATGGCTCATTGATGGGCTCTTTTTTTTTTTTCNTTTTTTTTTTTTCGTATCAAAAGGATTGAATTTGTAAGTATAAACTACATAGATATATATCAATAGACTGATATTATTCATAGATTAAGTCCAATTATTACAGATATATCAGTGTCAGCATATATGTTGGCAGATATGCAAAAAGAAATCATTTTGTGGGTTGCATTTTAATGTCTATATTTAGCAACTTTTTTTGTACAAGTTTAATTTTTGTTGTATGCTTCCTATAACAACAACAAATAAGCTGTATAACTGTAAAATACTCTCTCAGTCCATATAAATTAGTCAGGCACATAAAATATAAATATAAATAAAATGTATCACCATAAAAATACAGTTCCAAGTATTCATGTATAGCTCATGTTTATAAACATATTCTAATATTTGTGAAGAGCCGATATTGGCTGATATCGACCCATGTTACAGAAATATAATGTTGTTTTTATCCTGAGAAAACATTCACTGATATTTTACCGCAAAACACCCAGTTGTTGAAATATATTTCTTTCTGTGTTGGTAAAGCTGATGGAAACTGAAGCAAACCTAAATGTCTTTATGTTGCTGCTGGTCGGACAGAAATGAGCTCTCTGCCTCTGCCATCAGCCCGATAACACTGAAAGCTGGGAGAGCTCATTCTCAAGATTCCCTGCGGCATAGCAGCCGTGCTTTGCAGTGTTTCTGAAGCTTGTTAAGAGGAGATGCCAGGCATGGTTCCACCCGTGTATATTTTCATTTAGTCTGAATGCTTGGCACACTGGGCTGGTAAACGAAGAGCCAAGGTGGGCATAGACAGCATACTTACTTTGCACTTGTATGTGATGAAAGAAAACATTCATTAACATATCTAATTTACATCACTGGACGCGTGGCTGGGCTGAGAGGCTGTGTTTAACACACATACACATACAGACACACACACAGTAGTTTGTTAAGATTCAGTACTCTCACTTTCTGTCATTGAGGATTTTTAAGGACATTGTAATGAAGCTCAGAATGTGACTGATATTTATTGACATGTTAAAGGACCATACTGACTATTTTGCATGTTTGAGCCTAATATATTAAATTTTCATACATGTAACATTACTGATAATCATTTCCCAAAGCATACTACTGGAACGGTGAATTAAAATAATTTTTCTACCTTCCGGACCTCCATTGGTTTCAGTTCATTCTGATACGCTATTAAAATCAACTTGTTGATACTTGAAACGTTCTTGGGATAGGTAATCCATCATTGCAAACAAGACGTGTATTCAGGGTTTTTTTTAACTTTGTAATTTTAGCATTTAAGCATAATAAAAAGCGTGGAGTGAATGTATGTCTCCACTGGGGAATATAGTCTCAAAAGAAGACCTGTGTTTATCGAAAAATTTAAATGACCATTGCTTCATAAGGCTGTGTAACTATTAGCAGGAGAAACATCAATTTTTAAGGTGGGTGTATCACTTAAATATTTGAGTTTGAAAGATTAAAAAATTTTACAAAATATCAGGAAAGCTGAAATACGGTTTTATCCTTTGGGAAATGATTGTCAGTAACATTACATGTATGAAAATTTAATATATTAGGCTCAAACATGCAAAATGGCCGGTATGGTCCTTTAAGCACTATACTCACATTATTTTTGGAATTTACAGCAACAAAACAACAACAAAAAAGTTCAGGTGTGTTACAAGTAATATTTTACACTATGATACTGTACACAGTATGGCAAAGTATCTGTGCAATTTGAACAAATTGACCTGCAAATTGACCTTTTGTATTTGTAACTTGGAGACGATGCAACATTAATTAACATGAAGATATGCAACAAGTTACAGTTAAATGACAAAAAAACAAAAACAGGCTGGAAACCTGCAGTAAAAACTATAAATAAGCTTTTCTTTAAGTGTTATTTCTTGTTTTTCTGTTTTACAGTGCATTTTAGAGCAACACAAAAATATTTCTCAATAGAAGTACAGTTTTTTTCTCTTCTACTGTCCTTCATACTTTTTTTTAAAATAAAATGTTACTTGCGATCTCCAGTAGACATAGATAGAAGGGCTTGTGTCAGTTTACAGTTTTGTGTCGTTTTCCATCTTTCTGAACCCTTAATGCAAGTGTTCACCTGCAGCTGTTCACCTGTTTTGATGGGGTCAAGCTTGCATCTGACCAATCACTGATTTTTGCTCTTGCGAGTTCCACCCTGAGAACTTACTGTGGAGTAGAAGCTAAAGTTCCTGCGTTTCTGGAAAAACATTACTGCTGTGCAAAATTGATGGACATGCTAGACTAACATGCAGTGATTATATAGTTGCATAACAAAAAGGATTTACACCAAAATCAATCCATGAAGATATGACTGCACCAATAGGAGGGATACTCCTTCTTGTGCCACTGTAAAAAGATGGTCAACAGAATTTAAACCCCTGTTAGCAGAGAGGCTTTTATGTTTTTCAATACAGCAGGGATCCATGGAGGGTTTGTTTTTAAACAGATGATCTGACAATGAAGATATTTTCAGCCTATTGTGTTCCCAGGCTCCCAACTCTTTATCAGAAGTGTGCCAGGCACAACATATCCAATGAAAATTTATGAAGCTGATCCATTTGGCAGACATGTTGATTTGGTTTATGTTGGGAAAAATAAAGCATATGAGCTACACTTTCTACATTTCTGCATTTTCCATGCTGGGCTCAGAACTTATCAATCAACCATAGTATTTGTTTTTTTTTACAAATGGAGCTTCATACAGATTGGAGTGGACAAACAGACATTGTCTATGAACACTCAGTTTTCAGTTCACTTGTGTGTGTGTGTGTGTGTGTGTGTGTGTGTGTGTGTGTGCGTGCGTGCACGAGCATGCTCCCCCTTCTGACCTATATGTGTTGGCCAGCGTTGTTATGCACACGTTGTGGTGCGTAGCCATTCTTGCCATGTCTTACATGTCCCCTAATTCTATGTGTGTGCGTGTATATGTGTGTGTGCGCACATGCCCCATGCATGTGCACAAGTGCATGCATGTGTCTACTGAGCACCTTTTTTTCCCAAGTATGGTCACTATGAAGCGGAGCTGTCGCTTAGGGGCCTTTGCTGGAAATTAATGAGCGACAGCCAAGGGCAAAAAAAGAGGAGACAGCTGGGCCTGTCAGCACCCAGCACAGGACCAGCAGCACGCAGGGGCCCCGCAAGGAGACAAGGGAGCAAGGGCACAGCATGACAGGAGGAAGGTTCCTCAGGGTGAGGAGGCAACACCTCATGGGCAGGCAGGAAGAAGTTTTGAGAAGATTTTAAGATGAAATGCATCAGTGGAGGAGCTGGAGTTAATAACTGCATACAGCAGAAAATACTTAGATGTGTTTAAAATCCAGTGGTTCTAGTTGTAGCGCCCCATGGTGGTACACCAGATGACTGGAGATTTCTGCTCAAAACAATTAAAATCTGTGGAAATTCTGCTATTTTGGCAAATTCAAAAAATCAAGTGGGTTATACATTAAGCGTGAGAAATAGTTTATATATTTTTTAAGTTGAATTTTTCTCTTCTGATCAAGTATTTGATTTTGGTAAAGGACCATACCAGTGGTTTTGCATATTTGAGCCCAATAAATACAACCCACATACGTATGACCTTACTGACAACCATTTTCCAAAACATAAAACTGTATTTTAGTTTTCTTGCTATTTGCAAAGCCCCCTAATCTTCCAAAATCAAATGATCAGGTGATACACCCACCTTAAAATTCAATGTTTTGTGTGTTCGCTGTGATGGATTACTTAGCAACTTGTAGAGATGTTTCAAGGCTCTACAAATTGATTTTTATAGCAAACTGTAACCAATGGCAGTCTGGAAGGAAGGGCAATCCAAATATTACTCCAGTAGTATGTTTCCATCAATTCGCTTTCCACTCACCCACATTTTTTTGCATGTTGGCGAGAAAAGCATTCTGCCAATCATTATGTGTGAACTGTTCACAAAGATTTCTGGCTAAATATTAGGATCTGTCAGGAGTCCAGCTCCTGTCATATGAAATATATTGTGACTAGCAGCATTAAGCTGCACCCAATGAGAGCACAAGACAAGCTTATCTCCATATTCTTTTCTTTTTCATCCTTATCTTTTTATTTTCCCGATGCAAATCGGTGTACAAACAACCTAGATTGCTTGCTTCTTGTAGGATCCATTTTTTGGAAGAAGGAAATCCTGTATCAAGCAATATCTTGCATCACTTACTGTGTCCTTTAAGTGTGTTTTTGTGACTTAAACATAGTAGTTTTGAAGCCAGACAGACTTGTCCAGGACTTTAAGATGCCTGACTAAATTCTAGTTTTGTGAAAAATACAGCGACACGAAGACTTAGAATCACATGGTGTGTTCAGGCTCTAAAGCTACTTTTCAGATTTTTTATTGTCTGCACACTGTGAAGGTGCTATAATAATGTGTGTAATAGTTTCAGTTATTTGCACTTGTTTTACCGCATAACTTAAATATGGTATCACTTAGTTTCTGTTTATCTAATATTGTACTGTGCATCATATCATAAGTGTTAAGGCAGAAGACGAAGTTTAACAAATTTTCATTATTACAGTTTTCTCTTAGTTGTCAGGAGATAAAGCAATGCTGCATCCTATAACCTGAATTGGCTCTTTATGCGTCGCAGATCTGTGCAATCACCTAAACTCTTGATTTTTCATATGAATGTGTTCATAGCCTTGTGTCAGAGAGCTCTCTGCTTTATGGACTGCTAATGGCTTCTGTGAAGGCATTCACATAGAAAAGCTGTTTTCATCCTTATGGCGCAGTAAGTGTTTTTAAGTTTTGTTGGATGTTCAATGTTAACCGTGCTGAGCTGTAAAGACATAAAGGGGAGAGCAAATGTGAGCGATAAAAGGACAGAGAGAAAGATTTTTAAAAAATGACTCTTAATTTGCGATCCGCTGAGGTATGTCTGTGTTGCTGCTAATGGCTTTGCATACAGAAGGTGTTGAAATAAACAACACCGTGGATAGTTTAGCTTAGCATGGCGAGGAGAGGTTATGAAAAAGCGAGGACGGGCGTAATCTACCAGGAACTAGGAAGTGCTCAACTATTTTACTTTCTTATGTTGCTTATAATGCTGAAACTTGTCCATTTTCATACTTTGGTTAATATGTTCCTGTTAAGTGCTTTCAAAAGTTTTCCTTTGCTGACTATTTGTGTTTATCATCAGAAACATAATAATGGCAGCAGAAACTGAATTCGACTTCAAGATGAGTTGAAAAATCCACACATTACTTCACATTATGAAGAAAACTCACAAAGTTTGAGCACATGCTAACCTTCAACATGTTCATCTGAAGGTGAGAAAAGATTGATATGTTAAAGCCTTTTCACCACATCCATTTGATTTGCCACTGGTAAGCAAAGGTGGAGGTTTACTTAAAGGACCATACCGGCCATTTTGCATGTTTGAGCCTAATATATTCAATTTTCATAAATGTAAGTTGCAATCATTTCCCAAAGGATAAAACCGTATTTCAGCTTTCCTGATATTTTGCAAAATCTCTTAATTGTTCAAAATCAAATATTCAAGCGATACATAAAAACCAACGTTTTGCCCTGCTAATAGTTATGCAGCTTTATGAAGTCACGGTTGTTTAAATTTTTCCATAAACTCAGGTCTTCTTTTGGGACTATATTCCCCAGTGGAGACATACACTCACTCCACGCTTTTTATTGCGCTTAAACGCTAAAATTACATAACTTCTAAAAAAAAAAAAAACCTGAATACACGTCTTGTTGGCGATGATGGATTACCTATCCCAAGAATGTTTTAAGTATCAACAAGGTGATTTTAATAGCAGAATGAACTGAAATCAATGGCGGTCTGGAAGGTAGGAAAAATAATTTTAATTCACCAGTAGTATGCTTTGGGAAATGATTGTCAGTAATGTTACATGTATGACAATTGAATATATTAGGCTCAAACATGCAAAATGGCCTGTATGGTCCTCTAACATTAACTCATGCACATAGTTCTCAACTTGCTGTGGAATAAGAACTACTTTCAGACCTGTAGCGTGTTTGCTTTGATCTGAATCAGGAACAAAACTGTTACAATCATGCATTTACTCTTTGGTTTGGTTCATCAATCCAAAATACAGCAGCAAAAGTCACACAAAAACACTTTGCTCTGCTCATTGGTCAGAAATATTTGGGAGCAGGAGAAAAAAAAAATCAAAATGCTTATTAATTCCAGGATAAGTTAAATAACACGGAACACAAATGAAACTGGGATACTTTTCTAATCATAATGCAAGCAGTGCAACAATGTTAGCAGAAGCTGAATGTGGCTTTAAGACAACATGTGAAAAACATGTTGCGTCACATGATGTGAAGAAGACGTGCTGCCTTCAGACAGCTGAACAGGAGAATGGAGAACATACTGAGAACATACAACGTGCTAACCTTCAACATGTTCTTCTGAACATGTGTTAAGTAAGTTTGATATGTTGCGGCCATTTCACAGCATCTGTTTCAATTGCTACGGCTAAACAAAGGTGGAGTTTAACTGTGGTAAAGTTTGTTTTCCATGTGATGTGTTTAATGTTTTTATCTGATTATCAGTAAAATACATAATAGACTAATAATTACACTTGAAGGAAGAAAAAACATGAAAAATCCTCTAGTTTGCCTTGGGTAATGTTTGTCAGTCTGTTATATTTGCACTCTGCGATGTGAGAATTTACTTATGTTGGAATTTAATCCTCTGCCAAACTAAAAAAAAAAAAAAAAAAANAAAAAAAAAAAAAAAAAAACGAAACTTCTGAACCCACTGACTTAACAGTCCCTGAACCTTTTCTGATGGAAATGACTCTTTGAAAACCACATAATGAATCAAAAATAATAATAAATTGATATTTAGACACTCATTCAGAACACTGCCCTTGCTATAACTGGTGTGATAATAAATTAATCAAATGCTTTTAAATTGTGAAAGGTGAAAAAAGGTTACCTCTTGATTGAGCCTTTCTGTAGCACTCAAACGCAAAATCGACCTTTTGTAGGACACTGCAAATGTTTTGTTATTTTTGTGTGTCAAAATGAAGAAAAATCAGAATATTTTAATGCAGAATAAAATGTAATTTTATTTTAATCATTGTGCAGGAAGTAGATTAAAAGCTGCTTTGATCTTTGTGTCCAGACTTTCTTTGATTTGAGGTGAAATGACATTTGCCAGAAAAAACTAATCTGTTAGACTGTAAAGTGAGACATACACACATGCACACACACATACACACAGACACACATGCAAGGAACATATGCATACCCAGCACATATATGCTGGTTGTTATTTTTCAATAAATCCTATGAGCTGGTTGTCAGGCGTGTCCAAAGAGTTGACAGGCTGGATGAATAGTGTAGTGTAAGGAAAAACTGGGGGAATGCATGCACACTCACACACTCAAACACACACACACACACACACACATACACACACAGACAGCTGACAGAGGTTAGCTGTAGCTGTTGTGAGGTTAAAGACTTTTTCTACCATTTGGATTTCAACTACTTCCTCTCAGCAACACCTCTCTCTCTCTCTCTCTCTCTCTCTCTCTCTCTCTCACACACACACACACACACACACACACACACACACAAACCTTCATTACTTCTTGATGTAAGTGACAGGTGTGGGCGTACGTGTGCTCACAGTTGTGTTTCAGAGCGTTGGCGTTTCTCCTCTATTTTCTGGCCATAACCAGCAACATAGCTCAAAATGACAAAACACATAAAAATCTACAGTCTGCAGTCTGTCTTCAGATGTAAATGTTTTTGCGTCTTCAGAGAGAAAAATAATTGGGGTTTTACTGTAACTGACACTGATCAAACCATCAGACAGGAGCGCATAGAAAACTTCAGAAAGGATTAGAGAGGCCATTACTTCTTCAGTTTGATGTGCATGTTACATCAAAATAGACTAAAAAAAACGTATCCACACAGTGAAACCATCCACATCACGTGGCATTTATTTACTGAGATCTGTTAAAGTACGGTACATATTGATTTCTGGTACAATTTCACTTATCAAGGTTCACCAAATCAGTGCAACAGATTTATGATAATTTACTTTTCCTCCTTGAGAAAGCCTGTTACTCATGTTGATTCCATTGAAATGAAAGGAAATTTTGCCAAATATGTTGAGCAAGAGATGTAAAACTTCTAAAAAATTATGTCGTGTTTCGCAAATTTGCTAACTGTAAAACTAGTTTTTGAAGAGGCCATTTATTTTTTATTTTTTTGTTTTATTTTCCATCATTTTTATACTATAATATAGCATGTAGTCTGTGTTGAACATTATTGCGCTTATAGAAATGCATCCAGTCAGACAAACCCTTCAGTCCAGAATTACCCTGAAAGCTTCATTTTTGATTGACTTCTGTAATGTGTTTACATCAACATGTGACACATTTGAAGTTGCATGTAAGGTTAGACACGCTCACAATATACAAGGATTATGAGCAAATGTTTGGCCAGCATCCTTGTTTCAGCCATGTGACACGTCTGGCCAATCAGAACAGCAGCTTTTTAGGAGGCCGGCTTTAAGGTGACCTAAAATGACCTGTTCACACTCAGTTGCACAGTGGTGCTAAATAAAGAATATAAGTGGGTTGATGTGTTTTTCCTGCACATTAAAATGTTGTAAATGTTGTTTTGCTCTCCTTGTAGGTAGAATTTATTGTATTTTTCTTTTAATGTAACATTTTACATTTTTCCTGAACATTTGGAATGGTTTGGATTGATTGTTACTATTGATTATTTTATTACCGTATATACTCCAGTATAAACTGATCTCATGTATAAGCTGACTCCCTGATTTTGACCTGCAAATTTAGATTTTTAAAGAAACCTGTATATAAGCCGACCTCCTGATGTTGTTCCATCAATTTATTTGTTTAGCACATTACCTGTTTTTCTAGGTATTGTCATAGTATTCTTGTGATTTTCTGAAAATAATCCACATACCGATAAACATGGTATTTATTTCAGCAGCTGATTATGTAAATGACCAATCACATCAGTGCTTACTGGCCATCGCAAAATGTGCTGGATAAGATGTTTTGTCAGGAAATACATCATTCTAAGGTATGATTTAAACTATTTTNTGTGCTGGATAAGATGTTTTGTCAGGAAATACATCATTCTAAGGTATGATTTAAACTATTTTCCATAATGGTAGTATTTCCATCCCTGGAAATTTCGTTCTCTGGGATTAAATCTGAATTTCTCATGTATAAACTGACCCCCTGATTTGCTTTGTAAAATTTGGTAATAAAAACTCGGCTTATATTCGAGTACATACGGTAATTAAAACAGCAAAACTGTGTTTTTTTCCCCCCTTATTCAGTACACCAAAATCAGCTTATTATTAGCTCATTAACTTACACTTTGCTAATGAGCGGTTGCAGTTTTTGTTTTTCCCCTTTGCTGTCACACCATTTTGTCATTGACTTGTTACTTTAACTGTGTACATACTGTTGAATGCGAGCACACACACACACACACACACACAGAAAATACACTTTCTGAATACACATACATCAATAGGTATAACATGGGCACATTTGCTACACACACACACACACACACATACAGTGTCCTTGGTAGGCCATTGGCGGTAAATGGAGGGTCATNCACACACACACACACACACACACACACACACACACACATACAGTGTCCTTGGTAGGCCATTGGCGGTAAATGGAGGGTCATGGTCAGGTTCTTCCTCATCAAGCGGCCAAACAAAACCTCAGCAGCATGAAGGAAAACGAGTGCTGAAGGATGAATGAGGATGAGGAAGAAAAGCACTTTAACAACCAAACACACACCTGCTCATTTTCTCTCATACACAGAAGTTATTATATAGCTGTAGTGTATTCTGTACATTCGCAAAAAAAGAAGAAGAATATAAAGCAAGCTTATACCAACATTTTTAGGCTAAAAACATTTTGTATTAATCTAAAAGCTAAACTCTAAACATGGTGATGGTTTTACCAGAATGCGTACTAGAATTTAACTTTTTGATTGCTTTTTGCTGCTGTTTTTTTTTTTTCTCTTTGCTTTCTGCAGAAATGACCCAATTTCCCCTCCAAGATCAATGATAAAAAATTATTCTTTCTCACGGGAAGGGAAGGAAATTTATGAAAATGTTAATGTGCGATGAGATAAACAACCAGCGATACAGAAAGTAATCAAAGTCATGGCAGAACATTTGGAAAACTATCATTTTTTAGGAGTTAAAATGTCAAATAAAATTAAAATATAGCAGCTAATCTGTGCTGGCGTGAAGGAAAATGAAACGGTGCTCTTTCCTGGGGTAGACAAAACAGGAGGATCAGTCGCAAGAATGTGTTTCTGGATGCATTCCAACACAGTGAGTGACCAATGTGTGTGTGTGTGTGTGTGTGTGTGTGTGTGTGTGTGTGTGTGTGTGTGTGTAGTTACAGCTCTCAGTCCCAGGCAGCCAGGAGTCAGTTTTCATCTCAAACTCAAGAGTTGTTAATTGTGTGATAAAGTGAGCTAATGAGTGTGTGTGTGTGTGTGTGTGTGTGTGTGTGTGTAATCAATAAATTGTTTTAGGTGATTATAATACGCTGTGGAATTGCTCTGACCTTTTTCTTTCTGCCAAGTCTTAAATCTTGCAGCCGTGTTCCAAAACAACTCATAATTCTCAAAACATGTAATTACTCTGTGACCCTGCATGCGAGCGTCGTTCATTGTGAGTGTGTGAGTGGACCGTGCTGTGGGAGAACCTGCTAAACAGCAAGCTAAACAGAGGAAGGGCAAAAAAAAAAAAAAAAAAANAAAAAAAAAAAAAAAAAAGCACCAGTACTCCACTAACAAAGACCTCAGCACTTATAAATGCATTAATCATTTTACAGAAATGAAGCGTTGGATGGAGGGATGAAGGGGGAGGGAGGGATGAGACGAAGAGGCGAGGAAAAAGGGGAAATCTGTTGGAACAGGAAGATAAATCAGGCATGATCTTCATTCCCAAACTCAAAATAACTTCATTTAGAAATGTTTTCCTTTTTTTTCATGCAGTTGTCCCATATTTCACATGAAAAGCAAAATACTTTCAACTCTAACAGAAATAGATTAATATTAATCTACAGTATACATTTGTCATAATTTCTGGGCTGACTCATGCATTTGTGATCTATAAACAAAACAAAAAAACGCTCCCCAGTTGACATGCAGGTGTGGATTTTTTAGGAGACTTTTAATGCTAAAGCTAACATCTGGTGCTCCCTGCATTTATTTATTTATTTGTTTGTCTGTTTAGTTGATTACTTATTTTGCTATTTCAAGCTGTTTCAGGCTGTTTGGTTTGTTTCTCAGATATTGTTTAACTGTTCGATTATCTGGCTTCTGCTTATTTATATATTTATGTATTTATGTATTTATTTATGTATTTATTTATTTGTTTGCTGTTTAGCTGTTTGCTTTCTTTCTTTCTTTCTTTCTTTCTCATTTCATTATTTTTGAAGGCATCTTTTAATAGCGTCACATGAAGAAGTAGATAATTAATGAGCAAATACATAAAAATCCAGGAGGAGGTAAAGCGTGTAGTCTGATCACTAAAAACTGGGCTGGCTGAGGAAGTGAAGCTTGTTTTGATTGGAAAATATATTAAAAAAAAAAAAAAAAAGNAAAAAAAAAAAAAAAAATCCAGCTGCTGTGAATCTACTTTTTACTACTTTTCTATGACAAACTGCATCTGGACAAACTGAAACAATCTTGCACCAGGATTTAGAAGCAAACAAAAGAAAGTGTTCTTTCATTTTAATTTTGGATGGTATCTTTCCTTCTTTTTTAGATCCAAGAAACTGCAGCTTTGGCACTTCAGACAGCCAAAATAAAGAGAGCAAAATAGATCTGAGAGACCAAGAAGCCATTCCTGCATGTCAGAAACAGAATAAGCATAAACAGACAACAGCAAAGTTGAGTTCATTACAGTGGGAACATTTGTAAAAGTCAAAATCTGAGAAACAAACCAAAACAGTCTGAAATACTGTAATGCTTTCATGGGTATTTTTCACTTCTCTAGGTTGTTTTTAGACCTTTTTAGTTACATCAGACTTTGCATAACCCCAAAAAGTCAGGTATAACGCTACAAAAGTCAGATATAACCCCAGAGAGTCTGAGATATTTCCATGTGTTTTTTTTCCTGGGTTATTTCCAATTTTTGGGGTTTATTTTAGACTTCACAAACCCCCCAAAGTATAAAATATAATCCCAAAAGTCACAGATAACCCCAAAAGTCACAAAACCCCATAACATCAGATATAACCCCACCAAAATCAGAAACAAATCAGAAATAACCCCAAAAAAGTCAGATATCAGCCCTAAAATGTCTGATATAGCCACAGAAAATCAGACAAGTGATTCCCATACATAAGTGAAACTTGGGTGGCCCGCCCAAGTTTCACCTAGGTTTCGCAAAATGACCCAGCCTTAAAAAAAAAAAAAAAAAAAANAAAAAAAAAAAAAAAAAAAATACACATTTAGTAATGTCATCAAACTGCTGAACAAAAAATCGCTAAAATATGAAATAAATTTGTCATCTTACCATCATTTCAAAGGTTAAAGTGGCCTAAAAAGATCCTATGATTAGATTTTGTCACCATTAATCCATTTTCATCAAAATCCCCATAGACCAGCATTTATCTCCTTCCTTTATGAGCATACCGTAAATGCTCAAATAGTGGCAGGTCCCTTTTTTTTTCTTTTCTTTTCNTTTTTTTTTTTTTTTTTACCTCAACTGTAGAGAGAACCAGGCTTTATTCCAGCCAGGTCATTTTTTTTTCTAATTTTAAACTTCATGCTTCTCACCAAAGTTTACCTCTGCTGTGTTATAGTTAATGTTTCTTCAGTTTTTCTTTAAAACCCTGCTGAGGTCAAATGAAAACGTGCGCGTTGTGTTACTGTGGTCGCCTAGCAACCAGTAGTATACAGTCTGGTAGCGGGCATTTTCAACAAGATCTGAGTGGTTTTTACTTTTTTCTTTGCAATTTTGAAGCCAAACAGCCATGTTAAACATTGTTGGAATCTTCTGTTGCACAGCACAGTTATCCAGTTTTTTCTTTTCTTTTGTTTTTTGATTTTTTTTTTTTGNAGAATAGGATTGCGTTGGGGGAGGGGCTTGGATGCCTGCACACCACCACAAGTAAATTGTCAACCTGTGGAAAACACTGTAGACATAACCCTAAAAGTCAGACTTAAGATGTAAACACCCAAAACATCCAAAATAACCCAAAAGGTCACTTATAAATCCAAAACATCTAATGCAACAGCAAAAAGTCACATATAACCCCAAAAATTCTCATATAATCACATCAGAAATAATCGCTAAAGTCCAACATAACTACAAAAACTCTGACAGGATTCCAAATAGTACATATAACCTCCAAAAGACTGAAATATTTCCAGGTTTTTAAGGTTTATTTGTAACTTTTATGGGTCATTTATGACTACTTGGAGAGTTTTCATGATTATTTGAGAGTTGAAAAAACAGAAAATTGAAAATGAATAGATGGAAATGGATATGAATTAGATATATTGATATAAGGCTGTTTTATATTTATTCCTATTGTTGAAATGATAAACAGCATATGAAGTTTGTCACGTGTCTAAATTTCCAAGGAGAAATCTTCTTTCAAATCCAAACATTTCATGATTTAAACTTCACTTTGAACCTCAACAGTTCCAGTCCGATAACACAGAAGGACGGATTGTTGAATGGCGGCAGTGAGATGAGCTGAGCCCTTTAATAGGAGATATTTTGGGTGTTAACAGCTTCTCTGCACCACTTGTGGAGGGAAGCAGGTGTGTCGGTGTTGGAGAGGTCAGTCTAAAGGACATGCAAGTGCCACAGTGACAAAAATCCATGGTGATCATTTCCCTTCATCAAATCTTTATTTTGACAGAGCAATCATGTCCTTTTAAACCTCACACATGCTCAACTTACCTGTTCAGTTAACCCATCAATAAAATTTATTTTATACACCTCAGCACCTTCCATTCATTTTGTAAGTAGCTGAAGAAATGGTTCATCAGTATTTAAATGTGAGTTTCACAGTTTATTGCAAAGTATAAGGGGTGATTGATAAATCCTGAGCTTAGCATCAAAAAATCTAACTCACATTCAATGAATTTTGTTTTATTGTACCATTTGTATTTCTAAATTACATTAAATTGCTCTTGAAGTAAGTTATATGTGAGCATTTGTTGTTCTGAATAGTTTTTTTTTTTTTTTTTTTTTTTTTTTTACAGTCGTGCCTTTTAGGGAATAAATTAAACCCAAATCAAATGAAAAAACAAAGTAATACATTTGCAGAAATGATTTTAGACTCCAGAGGGGTTAAAGTTCAAATAAGAATATTATATGAATATTAGTGATTATAAAAGTGTTTTAGAATGACATTTGTTTTTACAATAAAGTAATTTATCATACCATTTTTTTCACCACCATAACTCTTGAGTTACCATTTACACTTTTGTTACACAAATTAAAATTTGACCTTTACTTGGTTGTTCCTTTATTGTAGCATGGTCCTCTGTGACCTTTGACTTCTAGTAATAACACCTAACTGGGAGCAAAGTATTTGACCCTTGATCTCTAGAATTTGGAAGGCCACTGAGGGATTGTGGGAGTTCAGGGAATTACATTCCTGCCATTGGTTGGTTGGATTTGTTTACTCATTCAATTAGTGCTAAGTGCCCATTGTGGCATTCTTAACTGTGTGATAAAAACTAGAAAACAGAAGCACATTTTACTAAACTTTTCATGTTTAAATACATTTTTAGTGTCTTAACATATCAATAAATACACTCTTTCCCCTCTAAAAGTAATAGAGATGTATATATATAAGAACTTCAAAAATGCCCTTAAGTATATTATATTTGATTAAAAGTTTTCAGTAACTTTCCATCCATGCATAACTTACAGTAATCAAAAACACAAAATGTGGAGGTTCATTAAAAAAAAAAAAATGTTTTCACTGAATGTTTTTGTTGAACAAACATGCATGAAGGAGATATTTGTATTTGCAGCTTTATTTCTGATGCGAAAGTGTCCAGTAATTAACAGCCTATTAAGGTTGAGGAGGAGCTCGGCATGTGATTGGCTGGAGGGAGGGGTCAGCCTGTGAATAGGCATGTGGGTGTGGGGGTGTTTGTGGGTGTGTGTCTATCAGTGTGTGTTTTTGTGTCAGTGGGGGTTTACTTCGCTTCTCCGGGCCGCTGTCCAACGCGTAAAGAGGGCAGCGTGGCACAGAGCCTCTCTGCTCTGTGCGTCCTGCGCTTCGTGGATTATCTGCGTTTCCCTCCGCGTGGACAGAGCTGCCCTGTAAATGAAGCTTGGTTCCTCTGCCTGAGTTCTTCGCCATGAGCTGCTTGGATGTGATGTACCAGGTGTTTGGTCCTCAGCCTTATTTCAGCTCCTACAGCCCTTATCACCACCAGGTACCGACCATGTTCATCTGTTTTAAACTTTATTCATTCGCTCCTAAAGATTAATCAGACTTTAGAATGAGTGTAAACAGGAGGTGAACCAATCAATACATAGTCACTTCAAACTCTGTGTGGACTTCAGATGTGTTGGAGTATGTGTAAACGTTTATTATCCAGCTCCTTAAGTCTTTATCAGCATCAACTTCAAGTCATTATGGTCTCTTTTATTCCTTAAAGCTATTTTCTTAGAACCACTGAATATGTTTCCAATAAAAATAAAAAAAAAAAAAAAAAAAAAAAGAATAATGTGGATCACTTTAATTACTTATCTTAAAATTGTATTGGAAACTGTTTAGAAATCAACTCTGATTATTTAAAGCGTTTAAGTTTTCATGAGATTTTAAGAAAATAAGAGTTTCATGAGTCAGCAATAAACAAACATGACTTGAAGGTTTGGATTCATTCTTTAAAATGATTTATCAGGTATCTATAATGTGTTTATAAAACTCGTACATCCTATATATCTATAATTATGTATAACTTTTAAAACAGCAGTTGTCACCTTCTGATGTGGAACTTGTATATTTTTATGAAGTTTTACATGTGGAGCTCATGTAAAACTGTTTTGTGTCACCAGTTGCCTCTGGTCATGTTTGATTAATCTTTAATTAATTTTCCAATTTTAATCCAAAATCAAAAAAATGAATGAAGCATTTTTATCGGTAGTATTTTTAATAGCCATTGCAGATGAATTGATGTCTTTTCATATTTAAAGAATTTAAACAATTCAAAATGTTATTGATTTAATTCAAACCTGAGATGTACTGAAAGATTTTAGTGTTTGTTGAAAAAACTAGTGGAATAATCATATGAATAATAAACAAAAGTAATAATCATATAAATAATAAACAAAAATAATTCCTTTTTAAGTGTGAAGTTGAAAGTGGGGTTTTGTGTAAAACTGCAAATTAGATTTTAACTGTCGATGCCATTTTTTTTTTTTTTACAACCTTTTTGGTTTGCATGTCTAGATCTCATAGGTTTATTGAAAAGACTTACAGTATCCATATTAATTTGGTATAAGCAGAGTTTGTGCTTGTCAGCCTGCAGGTTTTTGCGAGGCCTTTCCAGACCTGTTAAAGGGATTTTTCACTCTCTTAAAACCTCTCAGTCAACATCCAGGCATATTTCACATAGTGCCAAAACACACTTTGTCTGTCACCTGAACGGCCTGCGGATCAGCAAGTCACATTATACTTCTCCAATGTTTCAATATAGATTTTAATTTGGTCCATTTATTAAATCTGAACATTAAAGAAACTACTTTGATTCATTTAGCACCATAATCTCCATCTTTCAGTAATTTAAAAACAATTTTTAGATTTCTCACATTTAGTTGCTGCTGCATTGTGATAGGACGTATTGGAAAATGACCACGATATGTGTGAATGTATCTATAAATGTTATATCTAAAAATCTGTTACATCTATCAGGAAAATATATTTAAAGGAAGGTAAGGTGTTAAAAATGTAAATTTTGCTAATTAAAAGCCAACAACAACAACCAAAATGAATATAAATTTATTTTAAGAAAATGTGCACACATCAGGTTTATTGTCATTGTTGCATACAGCAATGTGCATTTACCTCATTTTTATAACTTTGTTAAACTATATTTCTGCAAATAAATAAGTGGTAAAGTGTGTTTATGTTGACCTGAGCTTTACTATATCTTTAACGTCGTAAAAACCAAACAGAGGAAACTAATTTTGTGACGTTTAGAGGTCCATATCATGTCTTGGTTCTCATTATTGTACTTAAAAAGTTAAATTAATATACAACTACTGTAATACTTTCTCAAGATATGAGTTGAATATTTTCTTATTAATTTTCTTTAATTAATATTTCATTTCTTAATATTATTTATTATTTATGGTCTGAGTTTGGAATCTGAGAGAGAGAGAGAGAGAAAGAGAGAGAGAGAGAGAGAGAGAGAGAGAGAGAGAGAGTCCCAGCCAAAATGGCAGCACTGTTGTTTTACATGAACCTACATATAAACAGCATTTACTTAAAACTGAGGAGAAATAAAAGAGGAAAACACTAATGCAAATCATTTCAACACACCATTCCTCAACAAAGAACCCATGACATTGGACTGAAGTTTGTGGAAGCTGTGGATATGAAAGTTCTTTACGTCATCTGGGTGCAAACAGCAACAATATAATGGGAGCTGATAATAAAATCAATATGAATAAAAGGGTGAGTGAATTTGTGTATGAATACACACAAAACATAGTAATAAGTGTTATCATTGACAGCCAATAACCCTTAAAAGCTTCACGGTGAGCAGAAACCAAGGTGACAGCCACAAACCTTTTCCTCTCTTTAAAACAGAATCAGGCCTTGTTACTGAAAACAGAGTGTTAGCCTTAAAAACCAAACATAGTCTCTGAATCTGTTCATTTCCATTTTAGAAACTGGCCTTGTATTCCAAAATGCAAGATCCCCAGGACAGCAGCAGCCGGCTCGGGCTCTTGGCCCCCCCGGCCATTAAAGAGGAGGACAAGGAACTGCCACCGGGGGCCGAGTACCTGAGCTCCCGCTGCGTCCTCTTCACCTACTTCCAGGGCGACATCAGTGCCGTGGTGGACGAACATTTCAGCCGAGCCCTGAGCCAGCCTGCTGCACCGTACCCCTCCTCCACCAGCCACAAGGCCATAAGAGGTGTGTGTGTGTGTGTCTTTTTTTATCAGAGCTGTATTATTGTCAGTGAACCTTCATAGCAACACAAATTCTCTGATAATGAAATGTGTTTTGGTTAGCAGCTCTTACAGGGAGAATGGCTTAATGGCGTAATAAGTTATGTTCTGCGTGTGTGTGGTTGTGTTTGTGTGTGCACATATGTTCAGATGCCATAATTTACATAATTACATTTACAGCTTACAGAATTTACAGCTTATATTTGTTTGTTTTTTTCAGTTTTTATATTGTTGCCCTGAAGCTGTTAACGACTGATATTAGGGATCTTTGTCTTGTTTGCTCTTCCAGCTCCACCCACTGACACTTGGATCCATTATCACAATGCAAAAATACAAGGGAGAATTTCTGAAAATGCATCAATGTTTAGGTATTTTTATTTTTTGCACTAACGTCATTCAAAAGAAATTCTCTACACAGACAAATGAAAGGCAGTTATGGCTTTGTGATGCCTGTCACAGAATATTCAAATTGAAGCTGTTGATTTCCAATCCGGTGCATTTATTTAATATCTTTGAGTCTGTTTTGTAAAAAAAAAAAAAAATTGTAAAAGAGTTTTCTTCCTATTCATATGAGGGTGTAAAAAGCTTTTAGATAGATTAAAAAAATACACTGTATGAATACATGTGTGAAATTTGATAAAATTGTTTCATTAGATTGAGTTCAGATTGAAGGTTTCTCATCGGCCACATTTACACTGCAGATCACGAAGCCCAATTCAGATTTTTGCACCTATATTTAAATTTTCTAATCGCCTCTTTGCATCCAGTGGCAGTGCCAGAAGTTTTTTTGTTAGGGGTGCACAGGGGAAGAACTCTAATGAAATTTTAACACATGTGCCGGTCACATATGCACAGACGAAAGCTTTAAAGTCCACATCTGTGATACTGTACTGCAGCTCGTGTTGGATGTGTTGATTCATCTTATCTCACACATTCAAACTGAATAAAAGATCAGTCCTCACCCTTAATATCAGAAGACAGGAAACAGATTGCCACAACAATCCCCTTAAATCATCCCATTTTTTGCGTAATAAATTCTAAAACACACTTTCAGCATGATATGATACCACCACAACATGATAAAATGACTATTTGAGGAAAAAAGTGCCTAGTCACCAATGGATGATTATAAGAGGATAAGCTGTCTGTTATTGTGACTCATGACAGATGACTCAATGACGTCCTGTTCACCAAGGGCCTTTGCTCTTCACATACCTGCGTTTACACAGTTTAGACCTGCATAAACTAAAGATAGTTTAGTTTCTAAGATGGAGGTAAACAAAATGCTGCTATGGAAATATAAGACACAAAGGATCGCAATGACTTAACTGCATTTTAAGGCGTAGAGGAGGCGCTGGGACAGTGATTCCTGCAGCCTCTTTGTGCGAGGCTTTCTGGATGTAAGCAGAGAATTCACGATTGGCGGGATTTGCGTTGTTGAAAGCTTTGACAGCAATCAGTGGGTTAGCAACTTTTCAATATAGAGGGGAAATATTCAACATTCAAGACTCTCCTCTCAGGATACAGTCTCTCAGCAGGTTATTGACTGTCATGTCATTCATTAGCGGACAAAGTAGAAGCGAGTCGGAATAGCAAAGAAATTCCAATTTTGTTTAAATGACAGTCTCATTGGCAGATACCTGATAGATGCCATGTTTATTTCCGCATTTAATGTAAATACTTTTAACTGTTTACACGTTCACAACACAGATCTGGCATGTAATGATCCATGTATCATAATTATTTTTTAAAAAAGTAATAATTTACCATTTCTGTTTTTGCAGATGGGCCATTCCCAATGAGCCAGAGAAGTTTTCCTCCTTCTTTCTGGAACAGCTCCTACCAGCCATCAGTCTCCAGCGCCCTGGGCAGCGCTCTGTCAGCCCCCCACACTGAGCTCTCCTTCCCTGGGGACCCCTACTCTTCTGCCTCCCTGCACAGCCACCTTCACCAGCCCAGCCCTGATGCCTGGCACCCATCCCACCATCACCACCACCATCACCACCACCATCCTTACTCGCTAGGTGGTGCTATAGGTGCTCAGAGCTCAGCCTACCCACGTGCAGGGATGCATGAGATGTACGGCACAGCGTTCGACCCTCGCTACAGCTCGCTCCTGGTGCCGTCAGTGCGGCCTCACCACCGTTTGACCTCTGGTAGCTCGGCACCAGGGCCCAGTGCATCACCCTGTGAGCTGGGGGGGANCCGTTTGACCTCTGGTAGCTCGGCACCAGGGCCCAGTGCATCACCCTGTGAGCTGGGGGGGAAGGGGGAGTCAGGGACTGGGTCACCCTGGAGCGGTGCCTTCACCGGAGCTGGAGCCGAGATTGGACTCAACATGGACGCAGGTATTAGCCGTCAAGTATGACAAACCACCCCGAGTGTATTATCCAGTGCAGTGGTTGCTACTGTGAGCCAAGAGCTGACAGGTTTTCATTCCAACCAAAGACTTTTATGTAAACATTTAGCTTATTGTAATGAGTTTGCTTTGTTTTTTTTCATGATGGATCAGCAGCTTAATAAAACATGGGAAAGATCTGTGGAAGAAATTGAAAAAAGCCAACAGCTGACTGATTCTGATCAAAAATAAACACTTTTAGAAGAAAGTAGGTCTGAGAAAAACATGAAAATGTCATTTTTCAAAAGCTGAAGTTATTTAGTTAGAAAAATTCTATGTTATGCTGCAAAATATAATGGGGGTAATTCATAAAAAAAATCAAGGTAACGACACAGCAACATACAAAGAAACGCCGCAATAACTGAAGCTCATTCATAAAGCTTCCTTTACGTGGAACAAGGATGTGCAAAGGAAACCTAAATTCTCTGCTTTAGAGCTTCGCATCTTAAGAGAATGACACGGATATAAGAAAGATAAGAGACCCAGATAACAGTAGTCCCAGTGCATGGCAGGTGGAGTGTGTGTGTGTGTGTGAGAGAGAGAGAGAGAGAGTACTGGAGTTGAGGCTTGAGGAAGAGGCACAGTGCAACAGAATGTGTGCGAGATCAGATCAAAACTTAAATAATAATAACTGACCAATATAATAACTGACCAAATAATAACTGACCAATCAACTGACTGGGCTTATCTATCAAACATTGATCACTAACACATATGAGGCAAATGCAGTTTAAAACATCACACAGATTTCATACCGCTGAAATTTACCACCAGACTGAAACACATCATATTATTTTGTGTGGCAGCGTGTTTTATGAATCACTTCCCCAACATGCAAATAAGGAAATACCATAATAATGCGTCTTTCAAGGCTGTATCATCAAATCTGTATCATGGTTCTTTATGCTGTTATTCAATCAATTGTCATCACTGGAATACTAAAGCAATTATTCCAGTGATGCTGATGAGGAATTAATGAATAAACGAGCTGCTTTAGTATTTGGTTAGAATGAAAACTGATAGATTCTGGGATTTAGTTGACCTACACATCCTCCAAATTCCTCTATCATGTACTGTAAGTGAATTTCAGCTCAGATTTGTATGGTGATGAAAATTAAGGGATTGGGGCCTTAATGTGAAAACCAGAATTTAATCAAGATCTATTCTCTGACTCAGATCGACTTACCAGTAGTTCAAACCAGCAAACTGACTGTCAGTCAACGCCTTAACATCATCTGCCAGCTTTCTTTTCTGCTGCTCCCTTGCTTTTATCCCTCCCTGCCTCAGGCATTTCCTCTTGCCTTTATCAACCAGACATTTGCTTCTCTTTTCCTAATCTCCCTTTTCTTGCTGTTCTCCTCCTCCGCTGCCTCCTTTTTTTCCTCCTTTCTGTCCTCCATCCTCAGGTCTGCAGGCACAGGATAAGAGCAAGGATTTGTACTGGTTTTAGAGACTGCTGAGGACTCTTACCCCCCTTCTCTCCTTGCTTCACCAGGCCATTCTGTAGCCTCTTTCCTCCACCCCTGCTCTGCTCTGTCGCTCTGCTCTTATGGGATGACTGACAGAGAAACTGACACATCCACAGACAGAAAATATCAAACAGCGGTTCTGTGCCGTAACGGCTTCTGGTCTGCTTGCAGCTCTGTGTTACAGCGGACTGTGCAGCACTAACACAGCCCTGCTGAGCTGAACGACAATGTGGATGTAAAAAACCAAGTGTGGAAATGAAAGTGAACTCGCGGAGAGGAGAGGGAATCTAAGCCCCAGGGATGTGGACAAAGACAAGACTCTTTGTACTTCTGTAACAGGGAGAGACAACATTCCTGAACTGGAAAAGTCTGGGGACAGACAGACAGAGACATATGTTGTCAGACTCCAACGATGAGAGCTTGAAGGAGTTGGCAGGACTTGCCTCACTGGGACAACTGGGCTGCAGACACTGGGAGAGTGTTATGGCTGGAGCGAAGGCGGTTTTGGCGGTGAGGAGGCCACAAAGCAAGAATCTGACAGACAGCAATGACGGAAACAGGCCAAGTCCAGCCACTTAAGTTCACACACTGCGAAAATTCCCCAGTAGAAACAACGTAAAAGTAATCTATAGTGACACTTTCCAGTTTAAATCAAATGTGGAAGATTATTTTATAATCAAGTGTTGTTTTCTTGATTCTAGTGCAGCAATCTGCCTTATTCGGTCTTGTCTCCTGACACTCATTTCTGGCAAATTCCTGAAATAAGTTGATTTATATTGGAAACTGGTTGAAGTAATCTCACTGCAATCTCACTGGTAGATTGTTTTCTATTATAAATAGACTTTCTGTCAACCATCAATCCACTTTTCAGACTCATTTCTAATCAGTTCTACAGTAGCTGAAACTCAGACCAATAACTTATTAATTAAGATCAGTGTTTGATTTTCAATTACAGTTAGTCATACTTGACTTCCCGTTTTTGCAGCGCATGGAGTGTAGAAGTGCAAAGATGAGGGGAACAGTAAATGCTATTAAAATATTGCAAAAAAAAAAAAAAAAAANAAAAAAAAAAAAAAAAAGCCCCCAACAATCTTAAGAAGTTATTTAATCTCAGATTCAAACTCTCATATAAAACAAAAATTCTGCCAATGTGATGAAATAATTCTCCCAGTGCTGCTTCTCATTTCAAGAATTTTCTAGAAATAGTGCCACTACTGTAAAATAAGAAAGAACAATGCTGATCCCTGTGCGAGATACGATTCCAGAAAATTATTGATTCAAGAAGATGATGCTTCTACTGTATATTAGAGCCTTAGAAAAAGTAAATTTTATATTAAAACAAGACTTGTAGCACTCAGTAATATTTTTTGCAGCGTAGAAAGCACTCCAAGCACATACACAAAACAAGGCTGCAAATTTTTATTAATAATAGAAATTATTTAGAAAATTCTAAACCACATCGAGATCTGGCTCTACATCAAAACACACAGACAATCATTGGATATGTGTACTAGATTTCTCATTCAAGTAGATGTAGTAATTAATGAGGAAAAAAAATCCTACCTCTGCACCAAAAGCAGTCACAGAAAACCATTCCTTTTTTTTTTTTTTAAATAAAAGGAGCAGATAGATTTTCATTATGTTAATTCCCCATGCACCCAAAAGTTTTTGTGTTTCCTGCTGCCAGAAGACACTGTTCACCACAGTTTATAATAAATGTGATCATTTAGTGGTTTATATTTTAAAGCAGAGCTCCTTAAAGTGTAACATAACAACCAGTTAAACAGTTAAACTACTGAATGTTTGTGACTGGAAATGCTGATTTTAATCAATCAGTTTTTTTCCCACCTAACTTTCACCCATTTATTATGTTAAAAAATAAAACAATTTTAAAAAAATCACAGATTCTTTTGAAAGATTAAAAAAATATATATACAAAAAACCAATGAGCAACTTGTGCTGCCTGAATTCTCTGCTTTACTCACAGGCTCAAAGCAACCAAGTTCAACTTTGACATTTCTGCAGGTGACATTTCAAACACGCAACAAATGAGAGAATAGCTGACTGTGACATAAGCAGAAGTGAAAAAAAAAATAAAATAGCTTATAAGCAATGCAGAGCGATTTCCCAAATAATGCAAATTTAAAATCATACATGATTGGAAAAGTCCGTGAACACATTTCCGCTTTTCAGAAAGTGCAACGAGAGAAACTGTGAGAAATTACATTGTGCAGTGAAAAGCAGGTGGAACTTACGAGACTTTAACTGTGTTTTATGAGAGGTTAAAAAAAAACCAATACATCAGTATGACTGTGTCATAAAAAAGAAATGTGAACTTCACACCAAAGGTTGCAGAGAGAGAGAGAGAGAGAGAGAGAGAGAGAGACTCTTGGTAGATGAATGAGGAGAACAACGGCTATTTGAGGCCACTTGACTCTTTCTCTCTGTGCTCTTCTGCAGCTGTCAACGACAACTGCTCTTCAATTCACTGTGCACACACAACTGTCAAATAATAATCTGTGGGTGTGTGTTTGTGTGTGTGTGAGCATTGTCTATTTCTATACATAACAAGGGAAATATTTTACCATTGGGGATAGAGGGAATGAAGAAACTCCAACTTTCATTTTCATTTTGTTTCCATCTTTTTTTTCTTACCGGATGAGTTAAGGTTGTGGTTTAGTTTAGATTATTATCTGCCCCAAAGAGTTTAGATTTTGGCAGAAGGAGACTGGTGTAGTAGCCAATAAAGGTCCACTTCAGCACTGTAATAGTTGTGTATGTGTGTAAAATAACCATGTACATCATACATGACTGATGCTACAGCAAACCATTCATGTGAAACTGTAATGTAAAATGCAATTTATTACAGGTCCATATTGGAACAGTCACAGCATGCAGTGTTCTATGTGAAAATATTAATATATTGCCGAAAGTATATATGGTTCTGTTGATCTCGCTCCAGTGTAAAGTCTTTGTATGTTTTTGCTGTATAACTATCAAGTAATGGCACTGTCTGGCTCAAAGATGACTTGACTCTTATCACTGTCACTAATATTTGACAGAAATGACATAGTGAGATACTACTGAAAAAATAAAATGGCATTTGATGTTAACTATTAAATATATATATATATATATATATATATATATTNTTTTTGCATTAAATACTCATCAAATGTGGTTTGATCTTCACTAAGTTTCACAATAATAGACAAATGCAATCCTGAACTAATGACACACAAACATTTGTAGTTCTCAAAGACTTTATTGAACATATTCTTGAATCATTCAGGCCGGTAAAAGTACACAAACAACACAAACAAGATTGTTTCTCTTTCCTTCAGGCCCGTACCACAGTCAGTGTGTTTATATGCGTGCTATACTCCAGTTATTTGTCTGTACTCTGATTAAGACAATAATGTGGGTAAAACATAATTAGATGGAATTAATAGTATGCTGGGGTTCAAGATGTGTTATGTAATTGCATTATGCACAGGTGTTTGCCAGATGAGGAAATGCATGTGGAGGTGTTTTACTCAGATTATTTTTTTAATTTACACGTTTGGACATGAAAGAAAATCCAACAATCAACAACAACAACAAAACTCCATGACATTTACACGCCTGAATAAATCCCCGAATAAGTATGTTACTCAAAGTAAGCTTACTCTGATCTAATTATGGTGTTTACGTGACGTTTGAAAAAATGATTTATTGCTTTAATCTGAGTACAAACAAAGTTTTGAAGTGCACGCAGTGCATATTTCTTTTGGGTTAAGGCCTGGAGTTGAGCGTTCCAAAGCATCATTTTTCTTGTTTGTTTTCTTTTTTTAAATTTACTTGTGAGTTTTGGGTCATTGTCTTATCATTGTCCAACTTCTATTAAGCTTCAGATGATAGACTGCTACCCTGACATTCTAGAACAAATGTGTCATTATTTTCATTTCTTGATTATTTTTTTCTTCCAAAGCCCAAATTTCTAACTATAGTTTTCTAGAGTGAATAATTCACAGCTGACAGATGACCCATGAAGAAAAGTTCCAACTTCAGTTCTGGAATTTGTTGAGTAACTTTTCTTTAAAAAACTTTTTTTTTTTTAACTCTTTTATAAAGACGTGCACTGAGCTAACAGTATCAAGGTGAGCTATTTACCAGTGTAGTATATGCTAGTACCACTTAGGGGTGTCACGCTATACCAGTATTGATGATAACCATGATATTTAAAAAATGAATATTGATACCATGTTAATAATACACATATGATAATATCATGTAAATAATCCAGTGGCTCTTAAATCATTTCGGTTTCTTTCTGTTCTGCCCCCCCCNCACACACACACACACACACACACAAACATATGTGATGTCATGACACAGTGACGCAGTAACTAGCTAGCTAGCTAGCTACTACCACAGTGTGTGCTGCACAAAATCATATAGGAGATGACAGATGAGTGCTAAACACTCTACCCTAACCCAAAAAAGTTAGCTCTCCAGTGTGGTAGTTTTTTGGATTCCCTATAAAAGACAAGGTGTTGATAGACACTCCAGTCTCCAGGAAATAGCAGAAGACAGAAACCATAAAAGAGGATGATACCACAACTGCTCACTTCCATCATCCTGCAGATTTCACGGTAGAGAGAGTAAGTAGCAGTTAGCTTGCTAGCCCTGAAATGGGAAAAGTTACATTAAGGTCTTAGTTGTGTTGTTAAAGCTAAATTATCATGGCGTTGGACTTAAAAGTTTTTTCTCTCTCCTGGTTATTATATCAAGAGTAGTAATAAAATAAGAACATGAACTTCATATTCTTATTTTATTCTACTCTTGAGCTTGCTGTTTGATGAGCTCCTGTAATAATACAAAAACCCTCTGGGTTCATTTGCCAAAAAAGAGACAAAACGCATAATAAACAAAGTTAGAGATGAATTTGACTGATAGCATTATTATTTTAAAAACAAAATTCTATAGATATCATGAAAATATCGTTATTGTGAATTCTTTAGGCCACAATAATCGCGTGGTTTAAAATCTGATATCGTGACAGCCCTAGTAATAGGCTACCACTGGTTTAGCTATCATTAGCTTGTTAGCTGAGCTTGATTACCTGGCTGACTAGCAGTAGCTTGTTAGCTGAGTCTAGAATTAGCAGCTGCTGTTATTCTCCCTATAGAAACTGGAAAAATACCTACTTTTGATAAAATACCATAATTTTATGTTTTCTGTGCTTGTAGATATTGAGACTGATACGTGTAGTGTGGTAACTTGGTCTGTGTGAAGCTTTTCTTGTGCGTCCTTCCTTTTCGGGAAATACGGGTTTTGATTTGATTTTTTGTGAAAATTATGAATACTCTTCAGCAAAATGAGACACATTTGGAGAAGCAGCAAGATGACATGCAGAACAAAATCAAGAGACAGACAACTTGCACTGCTACACTTGGTAAGTAATGTTTTTCTATCTTTTAACAGACTCAGAAAAAAAACAAAAAACTCCTAGCTTAGGGCTACTAGTTTAGGTGGTAAACTTACAGCAATGTGTGTATCTAAGAGTATGTGGACAAATACTTTGCTATGTTTGGCTTTTTTATTTTTTATTTTTTTGTTTTGTTTTATCTTGAAGACATATTCAAAATTGTTTCTCCTGTGGTTATCATTTTAAGAAAAAATATTAGGTAACTTTAGTATTCAGTTTTCTGAGTCCAGCTTTACTCTCATTCAAACACACAACAGCTGTGATCTATTGTCATGATTGCAGCTGTTTGCCTCTGTGGCTGCAGTTTATAAAAGGCCCATTTGTGTTCTAAACTGTAGCATTGGTTTGTTCTTGTCCACCATGTTTAATAAAGCTAGTAGTAAAGCAGTATAAACCACACAAAAATGTTTGGATTTGGACAGCAAGTCTTAGAAACCAGGAGTATAATGTTACTGTATTTACTTTTTTAATGTTTTCTAAACCCTAACATCCACAAGCAGTCTTTTTGTTTTTATTGTATGATTTTTAGTAATTACTTTCCTGTCAGGAGCACTGAGTATCCCAGGAACAACACTGAAAATAAATGGAACGAATTAGAAAAGAATTAAACATGAGCATGAAAGCAAATGTTTTATTTTCATAAAATCTTTGTCCATCCTCAAATCGATGAATCCAATAGAAAGCACAAAGAAAATGCAACCATTTTAGTATTTTCTGAATGAATAAAAGTTCTTCTTTACACCTAAATATTTACTTACGTTGTTTTGCATTTACAGGAACAGTGAAAAAGAAAGAAAGATCAAGGGGTCTTTTTAAGTTAATGAAAATTTAAGAATAGATAGAAAGATAGATAGATAGATAGATAGATAGATAGATAGATAGATAGA
>VXCM01004099.1:9015-56515 GCA_014773175.1 Lucifuga dentata
ATGCAAACTTAGCAATAAAGTTTTGTCTTGTTTTGGTTGGAGTACTATAAAAATACATGCATAGGTAACTGTCAGGCTTAATCTTTATTGACAGCCAATACACAGCAGTCTCTGCTCAAGCTGTAGTGAAGGGAGGAGGGTCACTCTCAGGTTAAAACACGTGACGACACACACACACACACCTACAAATACAGATACAAATCTTTGTAGATATGACGACACACACACAACAANACACACACACACACACCTACAAATACAGATACAAATCTTTGTAGATATGACGACACACACACAACAACAGGCTAGGCTATTATCTCAGCGATTAGCATGTTTATCAACCTAAACATTTCACACACTGCCGCTTGAATATGCTGTAACAACTCCAAACACAGACGTGTAATCATTATAAGTCGCTTCCTTTTACTTTCAATATGCTGAGAGACAAACTGAGCAGAAATGTCATCATAACGATAAACTACCGGTAACTTAATCCATTCCGGTAAGTCCCGTCGTCTTTCATTCTTCCCCCACTCAAAATGGCGAATCGGAGATTTCTCTCCGTGCTTTCGGTTCATCAGCTGTCACGAGTCTCACGGATCATTCGATTCATTCGGTTCATAGATTCGTGCGATTCAGTCAGCTCACACGAGTCTCATACGGTTCATAGGTGAACCGCTGATCGGTGAATCTATGAACTGCTCATAGGTTCATAGATTCATGGGTTCTCGCTCTGCCCTCTGTATCTGTCTCCACTCAGTGAGCCTGTCTGTGAGTGCGCCCCCTGGTGGACGCTCACCTACACTACATTTAAATGCCAGTTGAGCAGTGTTTACGCCACACAAACTAGCTTCCTGAGCCAAACAGACATTAGTTTAATGGTTGGAGTTAGAATGTGTTGATTAATCTCAAAGATGGGATGTTGTGAAAGAAAAAGTATATAAATATATTGAATCTCATTCATTTATATCAAGGACTGGAGTGAACCGGAAGTATATGGTTCAGTTACAGCTGTGAACCGGTTCACCGATTCCCGGACAAAGAATCGACTCATTGATTCAACGAGTCACTGAATCGGCCATCTCTAATAGCTATGTGTTGAATCTGTGTTGAAAACCCTAAAATTACATGATTTAAACAATATAAATTGAATAGACAACTTGTTCGCTGAGTAGATTATTTATCTCAAGCAAGTTATCTCAAGTTTCAAGTCTCAACAAGTTGACTTTTTGTAGCTTACTGCAATGAAACCAATGGCAGTCTGGAAGGTAGGACAAACAATCCCAAAATGTACCCTTCAGTAGTGTGGTAATGTATGGTGGTTGTATTTATTCTGCTCAAACATATAAAATCACCCATATGTTCCTTTTTAAGGTTGAACAATTTGGCAGGACACAAAAAGGTTCATGGAGGTCAGAGGCAGCTGCGTTATAGCTCCAATATTCCCTTATGATGCTGTAAAATTGTGAAATTTTCTCATTAGTTTGAAGTGATTCATGGTTTCTTTATTACTGGCTCTTTCTTCTTCAGAACACAGCCAACATTATTCACGTAGCTGAATGAACGACTCAGGAGGAAGAACAAGTGTTTTTCTGCAAACTTTAGAGAAAAACTGACATTTTGTTTTAATGTAATTATTCACACAGTTTCAAAACTGCACCTCAAAACAAGTCCAAACTTAAATATGTATTAAATAAAACTGCTGGTTTTAATCTGACCTTTAATAACATTTACCTTATAAAATTACTTTCATCAACACTCATGTATGGATTCATATGCTGGTAAATCAGAAGAAAAGTGTGTCTCATACTTGCAACTGTCCTTAGGCATTCATACAGCTGGTTAAGGAGAAATTTGGGGAATGCACAATGACGCCGTAAGCCATAACCTAACGATACCAACATGAGATACCAACATTCTGTCAGGAGAAGGAAAGATTGTTCTGTCTTTCAAAGTCACATGTTGTACAGATCTCCATGTTCTCATTTTCATTTTGGGAACTATTTTGAAACCTCTGCAGTGCTTTAATGCACAAAGAAACATTTTGATCCACTTCTGTCCTCACACTGCAGAACTGCTGTGCATGCTGAGTGAAAACAGGCTTTTAGGTACTGCATCCTTAAAGGACCATACCACCCATTTTGCATGTTTGAGCCTAATATATTCAATTTTCATACATGTTATGTTACTGACAATCATTTCCCTAAGGATAAAACTGTATTTCAGCTTTCCTGATATTTTGCAAAATCTCTTAATCTTTCAAAATCAAATATTCAAGTGATACACCCACCTTAAAAAAATTGATGTTCCACCTGCTAATCAGCTATGCAAAATTATGATGTCACAGTTACTGAAATTTTTCGATAAATGCAGGTCTTTTGGTACTATATTCCCTGGTAAAGACATACATTCACTCTGCTTTTTATTGCACTTAAACGCTACAAAACACTGATAAAACCTGAATTCACATCTTGTTCACGATGATGGATTACCTATCCCAAGAACATTTCAAGTATCAACAAGTTAATTTTAATAGCAGAATGAACTGAAACCAATGGAGGTCTGGAAGGTAGGAAAAACATTTTTAATTCACCGTTCCAGTAGTATGCTTTGGGAAATGATTGTCAGTAACGTTACATGTATGAAAATTGAATATATTAGGCTCAAACATGCAAAATGGGTGGCATGGTCCTTTAACATATATTGACATAAACATGTTACAGAAGCAAAAGGACTCAAAAATGAAGTGTTCAGGGCTCGGCTACAGGTTTTTTTTACGGGATGTAGCAACTTAGAAAATCTTCCCTCTGATATTACATAAGAGAAAAAATGAGGTGCAACAACAAAAGGCATAAAATGTCTCCTTTAAAACCATATTTTAAAATATCCACATCCTCTAACTCTTGGCATCAGTGTTCCAGGAGCAACAGGAAATTTTAAGCTCGGCTTATTATCTGAATACTTATTACTATTTAATACAACATGAAATCAGGTGAATATTCACATTTGTTTTTAGGATAAATGAATATTCTAAAGGAGAGAAAGTGTTGACAGAAAGAAAGAGAGAGAGGGAGAGACTTCTCCAACTGTAAAAGTGCCTGTTGAGGATTCAAGTATTAACTTTAATATTTGGATTTTTAACTAGACTTCTTCTTTTTGAGAAGGTAGAAGTTATGAGCTGGTAAATAAATCTGCTCTAGTAAATTCTTGGCATTGCAGGTGATAAATTCCATATTTTTCACAGGTTGGCCTCATCCAATCACATCAGCATATCAGACCAAATACAAGTCCAGAGGGCTAGTGTGTGTGTGTGTGTGTTCCAATCTGCATTTTGCCATGAAAAGCAAACTGAGCAGAAACTGCATTTCCATTTATATGAGCTACACTCTGGACTACTCTTGATTTTTATTTCACACTTTCTCACATTTTCATCACATACACATGCACACACACATACACACATGGCCCCCATCAGGCGTTAGATTAGCTCCTGCATACACATAATTTTCACTAATCGGCTTTTAAGTTTTTATGCACAGAACTGATTAAAACAACATTAAACTCTCCTAAACACAAAATAACATTCAGGGCTCTTTGGTTCAGGTCCGGAATTCTGTGGACTTCCAAAATCTGTAATTCAGATCGGAAAGTGAGGGGAAATACGTATTTTCTGACTTTTTTTAAGTTTCACAGTCGTTGCATCATTTGCAGTCAAACAGAAATCAGATTAAAGCATTTCTAGGTCAAGGTCTCTGACTCGTCTAGACTGGAAAATCCTGGGAAAATGGCCACGGCGAGGATAGAAACACGTTTATCTGCTGGGACGCTTTAAGTCGGCACTAACAACGACTGCGTTCCATTTACAGAGCCAGGATCTTGGCACAGCTAAATGGAACGCAGCCATCATTAATGCTGATTTGTTACACCTGTTGTTACTGTGGTGTTTCTGTCCATATGTGGAGAATAACTATATTTATTTATTGTAGGTTTTCTTTAGGAGGATCTTTTCCGTAACGACATTAGACGTTATAATGAATAATTCATAGGGGTGTAAATTGTCGTCTCCATGGCGATTCGATTACGATTATTTAACGAATGATTCGATGCATTGGAAATCTTTCCTTTCCACCATGATTCGATTCCATTATCATCTAAATTCAAAACTCTTTTAACTTCACTGAAAACATTTTAGAAATATGACCATGGGAACTTAATTTCACACTATTAATGGAATACATACAATATTTAATACTCCAAAGTAGAATATCAGAACTTTAACTTTTGTCATTATTATTAAACAGGGAGAACAAGCCAGCCAGTACTGTACAGAAAGAAAACATTAATATTTAACAATTGGGGTGCAAATCGTCATCTATGATTATTTAGGAAATGAATGGATGTATCAGGAAGTCTTTAATTTTCACCACAATTGGATTAGATTATTTTGATTTGATTATTATGATTTTGATTATTATTTTATTTTGTTTTTACTTTACTGAGCATGCTTTGTGTCACATGGCAGACTCTCCCTCATACAACAATTACTACTACTTATATTCTGTGAAGTGCAAAATCCTATTAATTCCATCATTTAAAGGTATTATTCACATTATTGCCTGAATAGTAATACAGACANAAATCCTATTAATTCC
Organism: Lucifuga dentata; assembly: GCA_014773175.1. NCBI lineage: Eukaryota > Metazoa > Chordata > Actinopteri > Ophidiiformes > Bythitidae > Lucifuga > Lucifuga dentata. Next base: position 13,668 of record VXCM01004099.1, read on the forward strand.
ATCATTTAAAGGTATTATTCACATTATTGCCTGAATAGTAATACAGACAAATAATTGGAGTAGAGCGTGTGTAAACATGCAGAATGTCTCTGACTGAATGCATTGTTTAAACTTCAGTGCATTTAGCTAAACTTCAATGCGTTTAGCTAAACTTCAGCGCATTTAGCTAAACTTCAGCATGTTTAGCAAACTTCAGCACATTTAGCTAAACTTTGGCATGTTTAGCAAACTTCAGCGCATTTAGCTAAACTTCAGCACATTTAGCTAAAATTCAACATGTTTAGCTAAACTTCAGCATGTTTAGCAAACTTCAGCGCATTTAGCTACATTTCAGCATGTTTAGTAAATTTCAGCATATTTAGCTCAACTTCAGCATGTTTAGCTAAACTTCACCATGTTTAGCAAACTTCAGTGTGTTTAGCTAAACTTCAGCGCATTTAGCTAAACTTCAGCATGTTTAGCTAAACTTCAGCGCATTTACCTAAATCAGATCATGTAACAGATCATTTTATTTAAATCTAGGGTTTAATCCATTCTCACACACATTTTCGTGGCACTGTGCCTCTTCATCAAGCCTCATTTGTGGCATTCTGCGTATATTTCCCACACACACACCACCCTCCACCCGCACCTCACACACAGCAATCACACACTACGGAGGGTAGTGTGTGTGTGTTACCTGTTATCTTTGTGTCAGTCTCTTAAAATTTGTGTCTCATAAATATGAAGCAGCTCATTAACATGCTGATGTTCATTGGCTTATACCTGTGACACACCTGACAAAAACGCTACCTTCATGTAGCACGATGCGTTGATTAACGTAAGGAAAAACTCTGTGAATGAGCTTCAATTATTGCAGCTTATTTAGTGGTCGATGTGTAATTATGATTTTTTTCATGAATCCTGCCCAGTATTGGCTATTCACAAGTTCTGTCCAAACATACATTTTAACCTTCAGACACCCATGTCACTATAACCTTATTTTCTTTGCCTTATTTGGCAGAAACGGTCCGTCTCGGCTTTGGAAGCATCTAGAAAAAATTGGTCATGCAGATATTTGTCACAAAAAAGGGAAATGGTGTGATGCTGAGTCCTCCTGTTACCTCCAAAAGTCCTGCTCGGGACACACACACACACAGACACACACACACGCAGTTCATCCTGCAGCTATCACGGCAGCTATCTGTATTATCATTTTGTGGTTTGACTATCTGCTCTTATCTGCAGTTTTTGTTAATCTCCACTTTGTGGAATGTCTGAGTCCACATTGATCAACTTTCTGTTGCAACATTAGCATTAGCAGGTCAACAATGTTACACAGTTTAGATGCTATTTATGACTTGGGAGACATGACCCAAGCTTAGAGATTGGGAAATGACCTCACAGTGAACTGACCCCATAGTGTATTTTGGGTTTTTGAGAGTAATCCTCCGTAACAGCCTAAAGCAGCTGCTGTTTTACACATGGAGCAGAGGATAAAGGAATGACTGAATATTTACAGTCAACAGTCCAACGAGCAGGAAACATGCCAGGACAGACTGATGAGAATACAGCATTCAGTATTCTGTATGTCCAAAAGGCTGTGAACGCTTAACAACAGGCTGTTTTTAGAATTATGCGTGAAATTAAGCCTCAGATTTTAAATTAAACTTTAATGTAGTTTTGCTGCTTTTCTGCTTTTATGACAAAGGGTGTTTTGGAGTTGAGATGTCAAAAAAGGTTTTCTTTCTTTCACGAATTTAGTTTGAATCATTGGTTCATTCAGGTTAAAATATAAAATACATTCACCTTTCTCACACATTAGACAGCATTCACAAACATGGAGGGACACGCTGAATCCTTGCTATCTTTTCCCATTAAAACATGTTATGTGCCAAACTTTCAACACAGATAAATGCTAGATGTTAATTGCCATTGATGGGGAGTGAAGCTGTAATGGCGTTTAAGTGTAGATGTAGTAGTAATAATAAGGTAAATGAAAAAAAAAAACATACAAAATTGGNCCCCCGAAAGGTGAGACTTACCTTCCTGGCCTTTCCTGGAGTTTCCTGTCCTGCCTTTATTCCCGGTCAGCATGGACGCTTCCCCCTCTGCTCCATCTTGCTCTTTTTGGTTGCCACCTCGCACAGTTTGCTTTCATTCAGTTTGAGTCCATTTTTGTCTTTTATTAAAACAATATGTGCATAGTCGCTGCTCTTCCTGCAGTTTGATGGCTTGTGAGTTTCCTCCTGGAGCGGTAGCAGATAAAACACCATTACTTACACGTCCTGCAAACCAATGACTGACTGTAAATCTGTTCCAGGCTGATCAGGCCAACGCTACCACCCCAAAGAGAAACCTGAACACAGTTTTTTTTTAAATCTAAATTCTTAAATAGCATAACATGCTGCAGAACTTCACAATTAGCAGCTAGCTAGCTCACGCTTTGCCCGTAGCAGCAACCGACAGTGACTGCATTTATTATATTTGCATTACACTTTCCCTGAAGCTCTAAAGTGCTGCAACATTGCTAACACTCTAAGCCCATGGTCACACTAGGAACATACAACGTGAATTTAATTCACATGACCTTCAGAATATTCACATTCTCCGAAATATTTGCAACCTCGCAAATATTCATGTGCTGGATGCTTGGTGACGTAGTGACCTCTTGGGTCCAATAACACACCAGCAGACTGAAATGAGAATAGAATAGAATAGAATAGAACTGCATGTGTAGTTAGCATGGCAATATAGGTAGTTTGCTGATTAGTTAATTACGAGAAAGCTAGCTAGCTCGGTCGCTAACTGGACAATAATATAAATATATATAAAGTCACTTATTTTTACTGTCCACTCCTGTCTCATAACTGACTATAGACCGTGCTGCATCTTTTTTGTGGAACAGTTTATATTCTGGCAGAGCAGGATTTTACAGAACTGGATGGTGAGACAGCTAATATGATGCTTCCTCCATTGTGACCACAGTTCCTTACTTCTGTCAAAGGTCAGCGGTATCAAGACGGCTTGGGATTGGGAAGCCATGCGAATTTGTGTCAAAGTTCAACTAAATTGAAATCTGCGCAAAAGCATTGCATGGATATTTTGGCACGAAAATATTGCGCAGATTTATTATTTGGTCACCTTGCAAATTATTTTGCCGTTGCACGAATTTAATTGGCCCTTGCAAGTGAATCCAGTATTTGCATGAATCACACTGAAATGAATTGATTTTGCATTGAAATTTCTCCGTAATAAGTGCTAGTATGACGGCCCGCTAAAAGGAGCTTCAGACAGCGTCACCTGGCTGGTTGCTACTGCAACATTCATCTCCGGCCATGTCTTCAATTCATCAGCCCAGAATTACCTCCTCGCCCGCCCGCCTTCTAATTGCTGTGAGTTTACCTTTGATGGAGCGAAATCAAAAACACGCTCAGCTCCTGAAAGTGATCGGTGCTGCATTTCAGCCGAGGCAAATTACAGCGAGCTGAACCGCGAAGGCAAGATGGAAGACGCATCGATGCACCAAACCGCTGGTTCTAAGCAGGCGTGACAGAGCTCTTTCACTGCAGACATGAACATACACACACACACAGTTTTCACTAATAGGCACTTGGGCTTTTTCTTTTGGTGAGTGCGCACAGGCAGATGTGAGATACACTCAAAACACATTTAACACACAGTCGGGGTAGGAAGAACAGGTGGGATCTCCTGTAATGACTCGTGCCGCTTGTCTTGCCGCTTGGACTTGTAATGAAGAGAGTTGAACTGATGCTAATGAAGCTTGAACCCGCGCAGCCAATGGCAGCAAGTTGTGTTAATCAGATTCCTGCCTCTGTTCCTCTGTGGTTTCAGGTTAATGTGAAAGTGTGTGATCTTCTGCACACATCAGCATCAGCAGTTTGCCTGCTACAGTGTGTGTGTGTGTGTGTGTGCGTGTGCGTGTGTGTGTTCTGTTCTCTTGTTAGTAATTGTTTTCTTCTGTTTGCTGGCCACACACACACACACACACACACACACACACACACACACACACACACACACACAGATAAACTGACCCCCTAACACATGCTACAGCCTTGCCTTGTTCTATCAGTCCCGTCTAGACTTGGCTTGACTTAATGATAAAATAATGCCAATGACATTTATTTTTTCCTGTCCTGAACACAAAATAACAACTTACAGGACCACCATGATCTTATTTTGTTACTGTTCCAGCCAAAATTCATATCAGAAAAGATTACGTGACTGCTGCATAAACATTAAAAGCCTGTGTAAACACTCTGTAGTGTGGAAATGACCTGAAATGATACCAGCTGGAAGCAGTTCTGTAGTTTCATTTTATAACAGCTTTACTGTGCAGTAATGCCATAAAGCCTAAGGAGTGATTCTTTGCTTTTTTTTGGGCTGATGATGACGAGTCAAGGCACCCTGAGACGCTTTGAAATAATTTGCATTACACACATATGAGTTCTTTATAGCCGAAATATGCAATTACATGTCTGTCTGTCTGTCTCTCTCTCTCTCTCTCTCTCTCTCTCTCTCTCTTCATTAGATAATAGTGTAGTGCCTGTTCAGAACGGTTTGGACTATATGGTGTGCACCATGCACCACAGCCTGCCATATTGTTGTTCTGCACGTCCTCGTGAGCTAGCTTTCTTTGCAGTGCCACCGGACCGAAGCATATGTATGTTGCTGCACCTGGAGTGTATCCTGCAACGCGGACTACTTTTTATCAGCACAGCTCAATTTGAGAACTGCTCATCAAAACAACTTCAGACGCGACGTTGCACGTCCTTGGGTCCTGAGCAATAAACCTGTTGAATTTCAATTTCATACAGTGCCGGGTTCTAGAGATGTTGGTGCCACAGACAGACAGAGATTTCTGGCTTTATAGATAGATTAGAGTGGTGTGGTGTAAGGCTGCATACAATAATGAGGAGGAATACTTTGTTGAATCTGCTGTGTTTTTAACTATTGTGTGTGTTATATGCAGTAAGACCAGATGCTAAATTAAATGACGTAAATTAAATTAAATAAATTCTCAATTAATGGCCGGGGCCATTATTTACCTAAACTGCAGCGAGAACCAGGCTTTAATTAGAGGCAGGCTTTATTTATAATTTTAGGCTATACATGTCCATACTTCTCACCAGGACTTTCCTCTGCTGTATTATAGTTAATAAGTGTCCTTCAGTTTTCCTTTAAAACCCTCTGGGGTATGAGTGTATGAGCATGGCGTTAAAAAAAACACAAAAATGCACTCGTTAGTTTTCCGTTAGTGAGTCAGCGGTCCCTGCACGTGGAGACAAGCTGTAAACGGTATTTAGAGACGGGGATGTGAAACTGAGACTAGAGCCTCATAGTTGGCTTGCACCGTATCTCATCACTGATGGAAATACCTAGAAACTACTTTTTTTATGACTGCGTAAAACAGCGAGCAGCATTTCAAAGGGGCCAACATGCGGTATTCCACGTTGCTGTCAGGAATCTGGGATACCAGGTGAACGCAAATAATTACAGTTAATAATTGCAGTTTGGAAAAGCTGCAGGACTGATGTGAAGACCCTGATGCTGAAACAACCTGAAATACAGTATTACTGCAATTCAGAATGAAAGGAAAAAATTAAATTCTATCTATATCAAGGCTTCATTGAAGTACTGTGTTTGTCTATTTGAGGCTGCATGAAAGCCTCTCCTCTCCCCTCCTCTCCTCTCCTCTCCTCTCCTCTCCTCTCCTCTCCTCTCCTCTCCTCTCCTCTCCTCTCCTCTCCTCTCCTCTCCTCTCCTCTCCTCTCCTCTCCTCTCCTCTCCTCTCCTCTCCTCTCCTCTCCTCTCCTCTCCTCTCCTCTCCTCTCCTCTCCTCTCCTCTCCTCTCCTCTCCTCTCCTCTCCTCTGTGGCTTTGCCAGATAACAACATGGCAGAGCAGGAAGGGACATTTTTTTTTTGATAGCATGGTCTGAAATGAAACAAAGTTATGAAGAAATGAACCCCCACATGCACACACACACACACACACACACACACACACGCACGCACACACACGCACGCACACAAGCACACACATCTGGCTTACCAATCCCGCTGCCATTCTTTTCAGTTTTCTTCAAGTCAATGAACTCCTTTCAAGAACGCCACCCAAGATGAGTATCTATCTTGTCCATAGCTTGGAGCTGGCAGGGGATAGCAAGATTATTGTGTGTGTGTGTGTGTGTGTGTTTTCAATAGATGGCTAGTATAATGTGATGTGACAGCAGGAAAGAAAATGATAGATTAAATTCACGAGCTGGCCTGCTCGCTTAAACGGCTCGGCTATCAAAAGACTACTCTTACACCAATGGACAAGAAGATACGCACACACGTGCGCACACACACATGCTCGTATGCTAATTCCCTCAATAAGCCCTGTTTTTTTTGTTAAAACATGTGGATATGTGAGTTCTCTTGAATAGATGCTGTAGGCGCTAACGTGATAAGTGCTAATCAATTCTCTTTTGAAGAAGACTTTCCACTTTCTATTTTCTGATGAGAATAAAAATAAAACCTCAGGCCGCGTAATGTGATGTTCCTATTAATTTACCACTGTAGTATCTTTTTGAGGTCTGTGACTCAGTTCACTTGTCCTCTGGATATGAGCAAACCTTCTTTGCTCTGTACTTCTATTGACTTTTGTAATTTTCCCTTTTTCTCCTCTTGTATCAGAGAATATTTGTGCTTTGCTTTTGTCTATTTTTCCAGTGCTGCATACAGATTCTGCAGCATTTTTTTTCCCCGGAGAGAATGTGCCTTTGAACGCCTCATTGCATTCTCACCACAACATACGATCAGTCCACACACACACACACACACACACACACACACACACACAAACATTTGAGGGCAAACACACTCACTGCACCGAAAGGCATGTGGGCATACATGCAGAAACAAGCTGCAACTTACACCATCAAAGAAACATGCGACACACACACACACACACACACACACACACACACACACACACACACACACANCACACACACACACACACACTCCTACTCTTCGTTTGAAGGTCTGCCCATGCGGCCCCAGTTACAGTGTGAGTGTGTGACTGGACTGTTAACTGGATTTCTCTGGATGTGATCCATCTTTCATCCATCAATCTTCTACTTTATTTTTCTCTCTTCACCCACTTTACTCCTTCTTTTTTTCATCTGCACCTCAACATTTCTCTCTGCTTTCCTTCTCACCCTGTACGTTCCTCCATTAAACTGTCTGCCCTTTCTCCTTCTTTCTTCATTTCTTCTCACGTTATCAAATATCAGCTTTTTGATGCATTTTCTCAAAGTCTCATTTCCATCTTTCATCGTAATTTTTTTTTTTTTCAAATGGATGTTTTGAAGTGACTTTAAAAGCAAAAAAGACAAAAAGGAGAAGGTGAGTCTTGAGGTATTGTGCTGATCAAAAAACAAACTGTGAAATACACTACAGGCCAGAAGTTTGAGGCCACCCCCAGATTTAAAAGAAAAAAAAAAATCATCAATACACTGTTTGTTTTACAATTTATTGCACAGGAAATGACAAAAATACATAAAATAAATGTAACTAATTAGTTTTCAAGAAGAATTTGTCAACAGCAGCACATTATGTAGCCACTCTGGCTACAGAAATGATTAGTAATGAAGGCATCAGTGTGTATTAGTGCAGCACTCCTGTTGTGTTCCAACTCCCTGCTGAGGTGTTTTAACATTCTATTCAACAGCTGCTGTCTGCCTTCTCCCACATCATTTTTGGATTAATGTACCAGTCTGCTCATGCTGCTGCTCTGCATGTAGAACATGGGGGGGGGGGGGGGNGTTTGGAGGAGAGAGATCTGGAGACTTGGTCCAAGTTAAAGGAATTATGAAAAAAGAGAATTACCATTCCAAACTTCAAAGACAAGCGATTCCATCCGGTTTACAAATTATTGGTGAAAATTTCATCCTTCAACAGGAAAACAATCCAAAACATTCATCAAAATTATGTCAAAATTACATCCATTCAGAAGAGAAGCAAAAGGTTTTGAGAATTCTGACTTGGCCAGAGGAGGTGACTTTGACGAAACCAAAGTCTGAGTCTGAATGACTTCAAAGTGCTTTGATGATGACAAATTCTTCTTGAAAACTAATTAATTACATTTATTTTATATATTTTTGTCATTTCCTGTGCAANTTTTTTTTTTTTTTTTTTTTAAATCTGGGGGTGGCCTTCTGGCCTGTAGTGTAGAACGTGAGCACTTGTTGCAGCTTGTTTTCAATACTAGTATAAATACTAATACCAGTCCTTTTTTTTTAATTACCATTTTGAGTTATAAATAATAAGGCTCTTAAGTTTGAAACCAAATTAGGAACTACTTTAACTATCAGGAGTAAGAACCACCTGCTTGCATCCTGGGCTTCAAGTACTGTTAAGATTATTATTATTAGAGCTACTTCAATTATTGTGACCTTTTGATTATTTTTTTTTATTTGTGTTTTTTTTGTTGTTGATCTTTTGAAAGGTTTTTGTTTTTCATTTTGATTGGACAGTTCAGTCTCTCCGTTTCTCCTCATCTGCATAAACAGAAAGGGTATGAACTTCCTCATCAGTCTGCGATTTCGTGTAGGTTTCCATTTTCTTCAAAAGTTTTGAAACTTTGCTGTCGGTGTTAAAAAGCAAAATGCAAAAAAGTGCCGGTTGTCCAGGAAGTTTGTCCAACCATTCGGCGTTGTTAAGTCTTGCAAGCTACACCCATCACTTTCTGAATCATCTGAGAGTACCTACTATGGGGTAGCAGCGAAAAAGTGGTTAAGGAATTATAGTTTGGGTATCAAATTGGTCCTAGTTTGTTGATGCAAAACAAAAGAAAGTTCCTTAGTTCCTGGAAAAGGTTGTATGAAAGGTGCAATATGATCAGGATTATAACATATTTAGGCCTCAGTATTGTAACTTAATGTTGCAGTTTTTAAAAATATTCTGCATTAATTAAAAACTTTGGGTGTTTTTCCATATCCAGCTCTAGTTGTGACATATTAAATCTCATCTGTTTAACTCAAACATTCATGAAGATAGTGAATGTGATTATTGTGTGTACAAAGATTTTTGAAGGCCCAGTATTGATATTACAGTCCTCCAGCAGCTGATATTTTTTCCTGTAGAAACAAATCCGCATATATTAACACTGGCCACTTGAATTTTATCCTTGTCAGGGTGGAAAGGCCTCTGAAACTGCTACAGTTTTCTAAAATGTCTTTCCCTTTGTTTTGTATTTGGAGAAAGCTCTGATCAGCCAGCAGGAACCGGTGTAGGAGGTTACAGGGGAGGATGAAGGAAATTTTTGCTAACCTAACCTGCAACTTTAGGTAGCAAATAGAGGTGTTTTGGTTGGTGTTTTGGTTTCTCACAAGATTTCATCCTCGACACGACTCACTGAATCAGAATAAGTAAGCAATTTATTTTTGAATGCATTCATTGGACTTATTAGCCCCTTTTGCAACTCAGGAACTTTTTCAGGAACCTTTCTCGAAAGTCAGTGACTTTCCTTCAAGGAACCAGGAACTGTTTTTGTTTTTTTTTCCTGAACTGTGGCCACTTTAGCTATCTGTGAGGGATTCTTTGATATGTTATTGGTAACGTTAGACAATAGCACAGTTCCTCACAACATGGAACTGTTGTGTTGTGACTGTCGCAGTGGAGACATCATCGCCATTATTCCATAAACTTCAAACACTTGAATGATGGTGTGAATTTGAGCAAGGATCTTGCTGAAGGAATCAATGTAGTACAGGTCTTCAAGGCTCCAAAACTTTGCACCTAACCCAAAACAGACATGTAGAACACCTACCCAAACCTGACATGCATAAATTAATTTTCATAAAAAAAGAGACCTGGTGTGGACCTTTGGACCAGAGTCAAAAGGGACCTGATCCTGACCAGAAAGGACCTGAAAATAATTACACCTGACCCAAAATGTGGCCGCCTAACACCAACACTGGCATCAGCATTACGTCCCACCAATTAACAAGCAACTTTTCACCTCCATGCTTCCTTCCTCCATTCTTCTGTATTTCGCCTTAAAAAGCACATTTCCTCCTGACGTGATTATAACTTATCACATCATCAGAGCTGTTAGGGAGTCTGCTGCGGTCCCCACTAGGATCCACACAGGTGTTAACTTATTGACACAAAAACCAAAGACAAGTAGACACGTGAAGACCTCTACCATGTATTTCCTATTCCGGATGGTGCCTGGTAAAGTAGTTCCTAATTTAGAATTTCATTTATTGTTTTGCCTGAAAATACCTATTTGATGGAGTGTTGCTTGAGTTTAATGAGTCTGATGAAAAGTCATATTAGACAAACACACTACCTGCATTTAGCTGGTGCCACAAAACCAGAACTAGATGATTTAATGTGATGAAATACTGAATCTGACTTCTGTTGGGCCTGAAGCATGAGGAAACTGACAATATGGTGGACAAAGCAGACAGATAACAGCAAGGCTACAAAGTAGTCTCCTGCCCAAAGCTATTGTTGGCAGAGTTATCATTTATCATCTGTGACCTGTCTGACTCGCACACCAGGGATAACGAGTGTCTGCGTGTGTCGTCGTGCCCTCTGGATTGAAATGGCTGCCAGGATCAAAGCGAAGGGATCAGGAGGGTTAGAGCATGGTTGGCATTCAAAACGTGTTAAAATCCAAACCACGTATGCAGGTCATCTTTCTCGTTCGTCCCCGGTCTCCTGCTATCTCACATCCAAGACTTCTTAAGTATTTTCACATACTAAACCCTGAAATCCCAACCGTTGAACCTGTTTGTTTCTTCAGCCCTGTGGAAGGAACATTGAACCAAAACGATTCCTCTTTCACAATATCAAATTCTGTATCCCCCATTATCTTCTACTTCCATTTCCCCCAACCCTGCTGAAATTCCTTTTTTAGAAGACCGAGATCCCAGGGTGACAAAAATGTCAAATTCTTTTTAAATAGGGAAATCTCCAGTGAGAAAGTGCAGAGTTTGCAGTCGTAAAATAGATTTTTCCATCTGATATTTTATAGAAAACATTAGGGAGTTTTTTCCTTTCTTTTTCTTTCTTTCTATTATTAACCAAATGTCCAGCTTGTTTTTGTGAGTTTCGTGGAATTATCAGACTTATGTAACAGCTCTTTACTTGGATCATTTGTTGATTTTGAGTACAAAAAGATGCTTGTATGTGTTCACTTTGTGTTTATGGATTTTTGTGTGAATAAGCAGCCTTTCCTCTTCCCATAGCATCTGACAATGGAACCATTCACCCAGCAATCCTCCTGTTTTCTAGGAAAAAAGCGATCAAACGACAGAAAGAAAGAGAGAATGGTACTTGTCCTTGTTGAAGTTACGCCTGCATGTCACCGGGCATATTGGTGATATGAACCCTCTCCTTAGTTTCACACGGGAGAGAGTTCACAGTGGGAGAATGAGAATTATTATGCCTGGAAGAGTGGTGGTGCCACCTGATGCCACCCCGGCTAAGCCCTTTTTGAAAAGATGGAGAAAGAAAAGGTGACAAATGATGACATTATACACTACAGGGCAAAAGTTTGAGGCCACCCCCAGATTTAAAAATAATCATCAATACACTGTTTGTTTTACAATGTATTGCACATGAAATGACAAAAATACATAAAATAAATGTAATTAATTAGTTTTCAAGAAGAATTAGTCACATCAAAGCACTCTGAAGTCATTTCAGGCTCAGACTTTGGTTTCATCAAAGTCACCTCCTCTGGCCAAGTCAGAATTCTCAAACCTTTTGCTTCTCTTTGGAATGGATGTAATTTTGGTTACAAAATTTGGATGTCATTTTGATGAATGTTTTGGATCGTCGACCTGTTGAAGGATGAAATTTTCACCAATAATTTGTAAACCGGATGGAGCCACGTGTCTTTGAAGAATGGAATGGTAATTCTTTCTTCATAATTCCTTTAACTTGGAGTAAGTCTCCAGATCTCTCTCCTCCAAAACTCCCCCACAGCATTACTGACCCCCACCATGTTTTACAAGCAGAGCAGCAGCATAAGCAGACTGTAGCAAGTTAGTCCAAATTGATGTGGGAGAAGGCAGACAGCAGCTATTGAATAGAATGTTAAAACACATCAGCAGGGAATTGGAACACAACAGAAGTGCTGCACTAATACACACTACACACTGATGCCTTCATTACTAATCATTTCTGTAGCCATAGTGGCTACATAATGTGCTACTGTTGACTAATTCTGCTTGAAAACTAATTAGTTACATTTATTTTATGTATTTTTGTCATTTCCTGTGCAATAAATTGTAAAACAAACAGTGTATTGATGATATTTTTTTCTTTTAAATCTGGGGGTGGCCTCAAACTTCTGGCCTGTAGTGTAGTTTGACCAGTAAAGCTTTTTGCTCTGTTCTCCTGTTCAGTCTGAAGGCAGAAGTCTTCTTCACATAATGCCAAGAAAAAAAAAAAAACTTTTCCACACATCGTCTTGTATAGCTTTCAGATTTGGCTTTCTTCTGGCATTGTTTCGCTTGCTTTACAGCTCAAATGATGATTACTACCACGCCATTTTTCTCAGTGTTCCATGTTACCTGTAGTAATTGATTTTCTTGCTCCTGCCTCCGGACACTTTTGAGAATGAACATGCTTTTGTTGATATATTTTGATTCACCTGAAACATTTTGGTGGTTAACCAAACCACGGAAAAGTAATAACACAATAACTGCTTTCAATGACTGACACAATGCAGATTTAGAGTAAAACAACAGGAACTGAATTATTTCAAAGGCAACCAGCAAATATTTGATTATAAATATGAATAAGGCCGATGTCGGTCTGGTCACAGTGAGTTAAAATGATGGAAGCTTGTGTGGGTTGTGCTGTGGATTTCTCTTTATGTGACTCCCCTGCATTGTTCTTTTTTGTTTCACACACTCTCTATTTTTCTGTTTTTGGTCTCTCACACACTTTTTCTGTTTTGTCTGTTTTATCTCTCTCATTTTGTGTGTTCATAATCTGTACATTTTATTTTTTACCACATGTGGGTGTTTTTTTATTTTTTTTATTTTTATACATATAGCCATGGGAGAATGAGCCCATAGACGTAGGTGCCAGTCCTGTTTCTTGCTTGTGTGTTGTGTGTTCAGTTCCTTGTCCGTGTGGCAGAATAGCAATGAGGGTGTAGGAGGGATTTCAAATTGCCTTTTCTCTGTCAGTTCTTCACCCATTCCATCTCTCTCTTTGCTCTTGTCCAGGTGGGAGCCCAAAAAAACCGTGTGTGTGTGTGTGTGTGTGTGTGGAGGAGGAGGAGGAGGAGGATGATGTCCACAGGTCCTTGTCTTCTGTTTTCGGATGGAAAGCTTCATCTGTGCACATCAGTCAGCAAAAGCGATCATTTCTGTGTGTAGTATTTGTGCGTCCACATTGAGACGACTCCTCTTTTATGTTGATGAGATCAGCGATTCTGTCTGGATCTCAGTATCGTTCCTGTTATCCTACATTTTATATATTATTCTGTGTGAGTGAGGTATCAGCGGAAAAATGCAGACTTGGCCGATAGGACGCTTGATTGAGTTTTGAGATTGGTGCAGCGCTTTTTCCCTTCGCTCCGCTCCATTCTTGTTAAAGTTGGATCGATAGATGTTATTTTTAGCGCTCCTCTCCCTCTCCTTTGCCTCCTCTCGCTTCCATCCCTGCATTTCCTCCAGTCTTACCTCTGTCCTCCCCCCTCCATTCATCCGTCCACGCCGTCTTGTCCTCCCACATCCTGCAGGCAGTGCTGAGAGCTTGCACACATCGATCTCTCTCTAAAAAGTTGGCCCAAGACTCAACAGTTCTGCACCTCCTCCACCCTAACAGGGTTTAGCTTGTAGCTCCATAAAGTGGTGCAGGGGTACGCATCGACCTCAGGCAAGATGTGATCAAGGCAAGATCGACCAAGACAAGAAGACACTCACACACACACATTTACTGTCACACATGCGTAGGCATTTTTCAGATGCAGCTGCCTGATAATTGCTTAGACCGTGATGCAGTTTACACACAAACTGCGATATGAAGCGCACATACACATAATTTAAACGACCGCAACCTTGGAAGTACCTTGCTGGTGCAATATTTCTTTGTTCAATGTGACACACACACACACACACACACACACACACACACACACACACACACACGTTGATATGAAAGTGGACGTTGGTCACTTGTTCTGTAATGGCAGCACACTGACTGATGAGATTAGAGAGTGTTAGTATCTCACTGTTTACCGCGCAAAGCAATTTTGGTTCAACTCACAAGGAGAAAGGCGAACGCGGCAGTCAACAGGGATGTGTCAGTCATGTGGGTTTTATCTGTGGACACACACACACACACACACACACACCCTACACAACAAGAACCTGTTACCATTTGGCCATCTAGTAACATTTTTAATTTCTGGAAATTTCATTTGCCTTTGAAGAAAACCAAAGCTGCTGTTTGATAACTGATTAATCATCATGTGCACTGGTATATTTTGTGGGTTTTTCTCTTAATACACTTTGGAGCAGATTCATAAAAAATGGCGCTATGGGTGTAGCGTTGACCTACATGTACGCCGTGATAATTGAAACTCATTCATAAAACTTCTCTTACAATAACGTGACACCACTGTCACATGAAGGCAGTGTTGCTGTGAGGTGACAGGTAAAAGACAATGAAGATCAGCGTGTTAATGAGCTGCTGCATAATTATCAGCCACCATTTATCCTGATTTATCTGGTTTTAAAGCAAAATACCGGCAAAGGAAACATACATTCTGCTTCAGGTCTTAATTTTTGCATGTGGGTTTGTTTTATGAACAGCTACCGTGACATGTAAATAAGGAAATATCTCAGTAACACCTCTTTCAAGGCAAATGCTAAAATATGTCAGTAACAGGCATTTACGAATGAGGGAATGTGGTTGCACCATGATATTTGCACATAGCGATTTGGTAAATCATACGATAACGTTTATGAATCTGGGCCATTATGTCAGGATCACAATAATCTACAGACGCTCTCTGCAGGAGGAACACAGCAAGTTGTCTAAAGTTGTCTGAAAGCACATTAGAGGATTTTCACACCGTTAGTTTTGTTTGTTTCAGACCCTGGAGTGCCATATTACTAGCACTAGTCCTGAACCAACTACAATGAAATCTATTGATCTATTCATCGATCTGGAGCCGGAAAGGACCATACTGGTGATTTTGCATATTTAAGCCCATTACTGTGTACACATGCATGTTGTTGATGTTAACATGTTACACATGTGAATATATCCACACCTAGTTGGACACACCCACGAAGTACGAGGCTAGTGAGCGAGCGTTTGACTGATATAGCTGGCCAAGTAAAGACACGGCAGATAAATGGCATATTTTCACTCAACATGCACAGCTGAGCGCATGCCTGGCAAGCGAGAGCAGAATGGAAATCACTGTGCTTTTTTTCACATTTACAAAGTTCACGACCCCGAAATTAAACAAAATAAGCATCTTGGAAGACGCTCGGTTGAGTTTTAATGTAAGATGTCATTAAGGAATAACGAGGTTTCCACATGATGACGGTAATATGTTCGGTGATACGAGTGTGAACTGCTGTCATGTGATGTCGTACCCAGGTGTGTTTGTGTGTGTGTGTGTGTGTGCATGCATGCTGCTGTACTGACTGAACTGAGAAATGCTAATACAGGCTTCTTGTTTCCAAACAGTCCTGTATTTTAAGTGGTACTTTTTACTGTAAAACATGAGAACACCAAAATACCTCCTGTGGGGCTTTATAAGCTTTCTGTAACTCCAGGTTTAACTCTCTGGGGTCCAGCATTGCTTCTCGCGCTTTTGCATAACCTGCATAAATCTAGATATGCTGAGCTCATTCTGTCACTCTGCATCAAACACAGTACTTCTTTTTTTTCTGAATCTGGACTTTATATCTAGTGCATTTTCAGTCAAAAATTCTGCAATACTTTTTATTGAGCATGGAAAACTTCCACAAAATACTCAAAATTATACGGGTGTGTGTGTGTGTGTGTGTGTGCGTGTGTGTGTGTTTTGGCTCATAAACTTGTGATTATTTATCGAAGGTTATTTGGCAGCATGTGAAAAGCCTCCTGCTTTATCACTGTGACGCGTCGGCCGTTTTCCTTCGCTGACGGATCTATTTTCAGCCGCCGCACCTGAAGCAGANCTTTATCACTGTGACGCGTCGGCTGTTTTCCTTCGCTGACGGATCTATTTTCAGCCGCCGCACCTGAAGCAGACAGTTCGTATCACTGCACAGGCCTCCTCCGCTGATCTTCCCTGCCACTGACCACACACACGCAGCAGCCCTGTCAACACTGATTTCACTCGCACACACACATGCACACACACACACACACACACACACACACACACACACACTCTCTCTTCTCCCTGGCTCGCTCGCCCCTGCATGTCTTTGGTTCCATTTTTACTGGCATGGTGCCTCACACAGATTATTGATCTGGCAAACAATGGTTAAAAAATAATTTAATATGCAGACTTACAAGTTAACCTGTAATATGTGAGCCTGGCAGGAGTAGAGAAGTAAAGAGCATTATTAAAGTGTTTTTCCTGATTTTTTTTTTTTTTGGNTTTTTTTTTTTTTTGGGGGGGGCATGGATTAGATAACATTTTACAAGCTAATGGGCATAGCAACAGGCTAAATCTTTGTTTAGTTTATTTAGTTTTATTGAATTGTTATGGTTTTCCAGCAAAAGTGTGTTTAATGTCTTCATGACTGACAAGGATTTTATGTGAGAGCAGCCTTTGTAACATGTGTGTATATATATATATATATATATATACATGCATGTGTAAATGATTAAGATTCCACTGAAGAGAGAGAGAGAGAGAATTTTAAAAAATCTATTTGACTGATTGAGATGCCAATGGTGTGTGTTTGTGTGTGTGTGTGTGTGTGTGTGTTTTGTGATGGTGGCCATGGGTCATGATTGATTGATCTTCTCTGCTCCTTGTTAGCACAAGATAAGCTGAAACATCAGCACTGCCCCATTTTAACTACGTCTCAAATAACATTAATGTATTTTTGAGGCTGACATGTATATCTGAGACGAAGAAAAAAAATACAAAAAAAGAATCTACCATCCATTAAGCCAATATATATATATATATGTATATCTATCTATCTATCTATCTATCTATCTATCTATATTTTAACTTTACATAAATGCATAAAATATATATATTTTTTTGGCAAAGATCCCTCAGATGTGGTTGTTAAATACTGGCGCTCAGAGTAATGAGGAATGATGTTATGTATTTCAAAAAAATGAATTTTATTATCAAAGATGACAGTAAATGTAAATAAAATCACACATTCAATT
Organism: Lucifuga dentata; assembly: GCA_014773175.1. Taxonomy (NCBI): domain Eukaryota; kingdom Metazoa; phylum Chordata; class Actinopteri; order Ophidiiformes; family Bythitidae; genus Lucifuga; species Lucifuga dentata. The sequence goes on from VXCM01004099.1 coordinate 31,051, forward strand.
AACATAAAATTAAAAATCAAATGCTGATAAGTCGTGGTGAAGAGGGAGCTGAGCCAGAAGGCGAGGCTCTCAATTTACCAATCAATCTACGTTCCTATTCTCACCTATGGTCATGAGCTCTGGGTAGTGACCGAAAGGACAAGATCGTGGATACAAGCGGCGGAAATGAGGTTCCTCTGTAGGGTGTCTGGGCTCACTCTCAGGAACAGGGTGAGAAAGGAGTCAGTTGAGGTGGTTCAGGCATCTAGTAAGGATGCCCCCTGGTCGTCTCCCTAGGGAAGTCTTCCAGGCATGTCCAACTGGGAAGAGGCCCTGGGGAAGACCCAGGACATGCTGGAGGGATTACATCTCCCGGCTGGCCTGGGAACGCCTCGGAGTCCCCCAGGAGGAGTTAGAGGGCCTGGCTGGGGACAGGGAAGTATGAGCTGATCTGCTGCCACCGTGACCCGGACCCGGATGAGTGGAGGATAATGGATGGATGGATGGATGCTGATAAGTGAATTAGCCAGTAATATTGGCTTGATGACATGGGTTAAGTCTAAACTGGAAAGTTTTTTTGGCATTCTGGTTAAATGTAGCCGCTCTTCAGCATTTCAATGGTTAAATTTGACTGTATGATAGTGGCTGACACATGTTAAAGGACCATACCAGTGATTTTGAATGTTTGAGCTGACATTACTGCCAACCATTTTCCAAACAAATACTAGTGGAGTGGTAAATTCAGTCCCTTAATGATTAAAACTAAAAAAGCTCCTGTGATACACCTATCCTAAAATTCAACGTACCGTCTGCTCACAGGTTTGTTTGCATATGGAAGGGATGATTGTTTTTGATTTTTCAGTAAAAGCTGTCTTCTCCTGGGACTATATTCCCTGGCGATATATTGGCTTCCAAGCAGCTCTGTGTTGGATTGGTTAAATAAAGTTACTTTGACAAAAAAAACTTAACATCGCATTCGCTATGATGGATTATGTATCTCAAGCATGATTCAAGTCTCTACAAATTGATTTTACTGGAATGAACTGAAACCAGCAGCAGTCTGGAAGGTAAGAAAAAAAAAATCAAAAATTTACAGCTCCGGTAGCACCGTATATACTGAAGTATAAGCCAAGTTTTTATTACCAAATTTCACAACGCAAATCGGGGGGTCGGCTTATACATGAGAAATTCAAATCAGATCTTAGAGAAGGAAATTTCCAGGGGTAGAAATACTACCCATTACCACTACCCATGGAAAATAGTTTAAATCATACCTTAGAATGAGATATTTCCTGACATTTTGCAGCGGCCAGTAAGTGCTGTTGGTCAGTTATGGTAATCAGCTGTTTACCGGTATGTGGATTATTTTCAGAAAATCACAGGAATACTATGACAACACCCAGAAAAACAGGTAATTTGCTAAAGAAATACATTGATGGAACAACATCAGGGGGTCGGTTTATATACAGGTTTCTTTAAAAATCTAAATTTGCAGGTCAAAATCAGGGGATTGGCTTATATGCGAGATCGGCTTATACTCAAGTATAGTATGTTTTGGAAAAGGTTGTATACGAGTTGTGTATATTGGGCTCAAACATGCAAAATCACCGGTATTGTCCTTTAAGATTTGGATTTAGATTAGGTTGGCATGCTTCTCTTCAGCTCCATTCCACATGGCAGCAAAAAGGTCGGAACAATCTATATTTGCTGTTCTGTGCCATGTGCATATGTCAATGACACACACACACACACACACACACACACACACACACACACACACACACACACACACACAAACACCTCCTTATGTAACTAGCTGATAGCATTATAGTGTATATGCACTTATCAGGGCTTTACTGCAGCTTAGCTGTGTATGCAGACGCATATTTACATACATTTGAGTTAAGATATCTTCATCTTGTGTTTATCCGCTAATGCAGAAAACACGACAGGGCAGAGCTTTGACCTCTGGAGCTGAATTCTGTGTGTGTGTGTGTGTGTGTGTGTGTGTGTGTGGCACTCGTCGGATGAATATTCACTTGGATCAGTGGGTTAGCTGTGGGGGGTTTTGAGGGGATCTACCTTTGTTTTTTCTGTGAGCGATATTCCAGTAAAATCAGCAGGAGTGAAGGTCTCTGTATCCCGAACACATGAAATCCCCTGTAGCTTTAATCCTTCAGCATGTGACCTGCATCAAATCTGCCCTCCTTGTTTCTCTCAGGACAGACGGCGAGTTCCGTACATGTCTCGAGGCGCAGAGTGTAACTTATTTAGGATGAAACTCTGAAGCTCTTCTCAGGCTTCTGTGTGACATCATCGGAATTCGTTCTAGGATTCCAAGGATGTTGTCAAAACACGGCTGTCTGCTGTCAGTTGTGTGTATTTCGGATTACTGTCAAAAAAAAAAAAAAAAAANAAAAAAAAAAAAAAAAAGTGTCAGTGTTCACATTAAAGGACCATACCATCCATTTTGCATGTTTGAACCTAATATATTCAATTTTAATAAACGTAACGTTACTGACAATCATTTCCCAAAGCATACTACTGGAACAGTGAATTAAAAATGTTTTTCCTACCTTCCAGACCACCATTGATTTCAGTTCATTCTGGTATGCTATTAAAATCAACTTGTTGATACTTGAAATGTTCTTGGGATAAGTAATCCATCATCGCCAACAAGACGTATATTCAGGTTTTTTTTTTCGAAGTTTCATAATTTTAGCATTTAAATGCAATAAAAAGCATGGCGTGAATGTATAATGTATAGTCCCAGAAGAAGATCTGCATTTATGAAAAAATTTAAAGGACCGTGACTTCATAATGCTGCGTAACTATTAGCAGGCGAAACATTGATTTTTAAGGTGGGTGTATCACTTGAATATTTGATTTTGAAAGATTAAGTGATTTTGCAAAATATGAGGAAAGCTGAAATTCAGTTTTATCCTTTGGGAAATGATTGTCAGTAACATAACATGTATGAAAATTGAATATAATAGGTTCAAACATGCAAAATGGNGAAATGATTGTCAGTAACATAACATGTATGAAAATTGAATATAATAGGTTCAAACATGCAAAATGGTTGGTATGGTCCTTTAAGCTGAAACACAGCAAGTTGCAATGAGCAACAGCAAAATAATCTAAGATTTTTTTATTCATCACCAAAATAAAAGGTAATTATAGCCTCACTTGTATTGTTCTGCTTTGGTAAAAGCATCAGAGTCTGTCAGGAAGAGTGAAGACAAACGAGGTTTCTGCTGTTTACGAGCTTTTTAACAGAACGTCTGTGAATGATTATTTTCTGTTACTTCACTTTGGGTCATTTTGGGAAAAGCATCAGAATCAGAATCAGAATCAGAACCAGAATTGGGTTTATTGCCAAGTAGGTTTTCACATACGAGGAATTTACTCTGATGCTTTGGTGCACAACACCAAAGAAGGATAAAGCAAGCACAAAGTCAATAAGCACAAATAGAAAATAGAAAATTCATAATAAAATATAGAAAAAAAAACATTGTATAAACAAAAATAAAATTAAAACCATGCACAAATGCTATCTAAATGAGCAAGCTGCATAGTTTAGTGCATGAATGTGCAGAGTTCACCAGGGAAAGTGCAATAGTTCATAGTATGCAGTGCAATGACTATGAGGCTTAAAGGGCAATACCAGTGATTTTTGCATGCTAAAGCCCAATAAATGCGACCTGCATACATATTACGTTACTGACATCCAGTTTCCAAAATGTAAATCCATATTTTATTTATTTATTTATTTATTTATTGTTTTGCCAAATCCCCTCATCTTTCAAAATCAAATATTCAGGTGACATGATGTGTCAGGAAAACTGCAACACTTTGTAGAACTTTTATTTATTGATTAATCAAGATTACTGCCAGTCTGGAACCTGAACTCAGTGGCTCCTTGATATTTATTTTTATCACCTGAGGTTTTAGTGAACACAAAAACACTGGGCTCCTTCCAAATTTTTTTTTTTTTTTTTTTTTTTNTTGCATGAACAGTGAGCTAAAAATGGTAAAAAAAACAAAACAAAAAAAAAACAAAAAGGTTAAAAATAAAATGCAGAGTTTTGTTTTCATTATGAGAGGAGGTTGTTGGATCACAGTAATGTTTGTAACTTTTTTAAAATATCCTGTGGTCTGATGTAATCTCTATGCTAAGACTGCAGAATTCAGCCATCTACTGTCTCCTATCCAACTCCATTACCTCATCCAGAATTTGGGAGATGGAGGGGTGTCTGTAAACTTATTTTCACAAGGATGTGCAAGGCTGATGACAGATGTTGAGCTCCTACACCGTGAAATCAGGATACATCGCCCTTTTCGGACTTAAATGCACCTCAAAAGCTGCTCTTTATGCTTGACCTTGTGTGAGATGTGGCGAGAACTGAATTGTGTACACACACACACACACACACACACACACACATACACACACATGCATATTAGCTGCAATCAGCGCTTGAAGATTGATTAAAGAAGACTGATTAAATCCATCAGCTAGAGATTTGCCAGTTTAATCATTTCTCCTCCTCCTCCTCCTCCTCCTCCTCCTCCTTCTCTTCCTCCTCACTCTGTCTTTCTCTCCCTTTATCCACCTCTCTGCCTTAGCTTTTTGTTTTTAATTTTTTTAAAAAATTGTTTGGCTAAATGCTTGTTTTTCTCCTCTGTATGTAAAAAACTAATAAACTAGCTTGAACTGATCTCATCTCACGTGATAAAGCTAAGAAAGTTAATCCTTTAAAAGGGGCTAAAAGTCATTCTCTCTCTCTCTCTCTCTCTCTTCCCCCCCCCCCGTGTGTGTGTGTGTGTGTGATGCAGTGAGCCTCTGTCTTTCCTCTGCGTACTTGTATGTGTGTCAGTCCTCTGAAGCAGCAGTTCGATCCTCATTGTAAATTGGATTAAAACATCTTAAGCCAGTGTATGCAGTATTTCTGCTTGTATTACAGGTCCTGTGTATCTCAAAACCACTGCAACTCAGCATTTTTATGCATAAAATATCAAATCAGTGACCAGTATGTCACAGGGACACCAATAGCTGAAGGCAAAGTCTTCATGTTGCTTATTTTGTTTGAACAACAGAAGAAACAAACTGTGAGATTTGATTTGTGGGGCTTCTTCAGACCTCTGAAATCAGGGACTATGTTGTTGCGATGGTTTGGCTCGGTTCCACACAGGAAAACATCCAAACGAATCAAAAAGTCACCGTGAGAAGACTCGCTCTGCTCATTGTTCAGAAATGTCTGAGGGTGGGAGGAAGAAAATCAAAACGAGAAGTAGTTTGCTATGCTGTGATAACGGAATGACAAGAAGCAAAGACAGAATTGGGGTCATTTCCTAGTCACAGTCATCAGTTGGTCCATGTACCAAAAAACTGTGGTAGCAGAAGATGAAAAAGACTTTAAGACTACGTGTTACTTTACATTATATGAAGAATAAGATCTTAAAGGACTTAAGGCCTTAAAGGACCATAGCAGCCATTTTGCATGTTTGAGCCTAATATATTCAATTGTCATACACACGTTACTGACAGTCATTTCCTAAAGCATACTACTGGAACGGTGAATTAAAAATGTTTTTCCTACCTTCCAGATCACCATTGGTTTCAGTTCATTCTGGTATGATATTAAAATCAACTTGATACTTGAAATGTTCTTGGTAATCCATCATCACCAACAAGATGTGTTCAGGTTTTTTTTTTTAGAAGTTATGTAATTTTAGTATTTAAGCACAATAAAAAGCACAGAGTGAATGTATATCTCCACCAGAGAATATAGTCCCAAAAGAAGACCTGCATTTATCAAAAAATTTAAATGGCTGTGACTTCATAAGGCTGTGTAACTATTAGCAGGTGAAACATGGATTTTTAAGGTGGGTGTATCACTTGAATATTTGATTTTGAAAGATTAAGTGATTTTGCAAAATATCAGGAAAGATGAAATACAGTTTTATCCTTTGGGAGATGATTGTCAGTAACGTTATGTGTATGAAAATTGAATATATTAGGCTCAAACATGCAAAATGGTGGTATGGTCCTTTAAGAAGGCTGAACATTAGAATGGAGAATACACAACCACATGCTAACTATTAGCGTGTTCATCTGAAGATATGTTAAAGGATCATACCAGCGATTGTGCATGTTTGATAGTCCACATACACCTTATGTTACTGGAAGCCACTTCCCAAAATATACTACATTAGTGGTAAATTTTAAAATGTTTTTCCTACTTTCCAGTTTGCCAGTTCATTCCATTATGCTATAAAAATCAACTTGCTTGAGATACGTACTCCATCACAACAAACAAGACGTCTGTTAGGTTTTTTGCCTAAATAACTTTATTTAACTGATGCAACACACAGCTGCATGGAAGACGATGTATTCCTCTGCCAGGAAATATAGTCCCAGGAGAAGACGACTTTTATGGAGAAATTAAAATGACCGTGCCTTCCACAATTGTGCAAAAGTGTTAGAAGGTGAAACATTGAATTTTAAGGTGGATACATCACCCTGAACATTTGATATTTAAAGATGCGGGGATTTTAAAAAACAACAGGGAAACTAAAATACGGTTGCTCTCAGTAATGTATCATATTTAAATTATATGCAGGTTGTATATATTGGGCTCAAACATGCACGATCACTGGTATGGTCCTTTAAGTAAGTTTGATATGTTATTGACTGCTATATGTCTAATTAAAGGTGGAGTTTAACTGTGTAAAGTTTGTTTTACATTTGATGCATTTAATAGTTTTAACTCACAAGAATCTACCCTAAAACAAACTTTACCACAGTTGTAGTTAAGTGTTAACCACACGCAAACCTCTCCGGTTTTAATCAATCAATCAATCAATCAATAGATTACCTCACAGTTGGTTTGGGACTTATGCGTATTATGATCAGGCCACACCCTCTAGATCGCTTTTCCGTTGTATGGGTGCAGACCTGAGTTTAATTGCTGCGTATATTTACGCCCAAACTAACCGAGAAACGCCAAGGGATCTGAAACAAAACAAAACAAAACAAACAAAAAAAACAAAGTAGAAAAGAAACAGAAAAGCAGCAAATCCTCACATTTGAGAAGCTGCTATATCAATGGTCAAAATGATTAACATTTGATAAAATTGTTGTTGATTGACTAATAAGCTAATTAAATAAATGTTTCAGCTGTAACCCATAATAACCTTTGCAGCCATGGACAAAACTAAAACAGGGTCAAGCTGTTATTAGTCGCACAGAACGTCTAAAGGGTATATTATATTTTAGCTGCAGCCAATAATTTTTAATCAGATACTCTAATACTGTCGTATCCCATAATGCAATGCAAAAATAGTTTTAGTCTTATTGTTGTAACATTGCAAAGTTTCTTTTTGTCCCAGAATATCTACAAACATGCCTAACATATATTATTACAGTGTATGACAGAATACATCACTTACAGCCCAAAAATATGTTTATTTTTAGGCTACACACACACACACACACACACACACACACACACACACACACANTGTGTGTGTGTGTGTGTGTGTGTGTGTGTGTGTGTGTGTGAGAGAGAGAGAGAGAGAGAGAAAGAGACATGAGAGGCAGTCAGATCAAAGAGAAAGAGAGATCAAGAGATCAAGAGAAAGAGAGGTGAAGAAAAGGAAAGCCAAGAAAACTTTCTAGATATAAACACACAATTAGGAGAGAGAGAAAGAGAGAGAGAGAGCTTCTCACCTGGGTCTCTGACTTTCTCATGCTCTCTCTTTCTCTCTCTCTCTCTCTCTCTCTCTGTGTTTCTCGCCCANCCTGGGTCTCTGACTTTCTCATGCTCTCTCTTTCTCTCTCTCTCTCTCTCTCTCTGTGTTTCTCGCCCACTGTGGCGTCCTGTTTGTGTTATGACTCTCATGTTTCAGACACCCGCCCTTCTCTCCATCGTGTTTTCTCTCTCTCCCTCTCCTCTTGTTCACTTTTCACAGCGCTTCTCGCAACACGTCTTGCGTTCTCCTTTCTATTCCCCTCTTCATTCTCTCAGGCCAGTTATTATCACAGCTGTGTTTTCTCAGTCTGTGATGAGTTTGTTGGACAGTGTGTCCCCAGCCCGTGTGCATATGTATATGTGTGTGTGTGTTTGTGTGTCAGGGCTTGTACAGGGCAGTGCCATGCCGATGCCTTCCCACATCCTGACTGAGCACGTGTGAGAACAGAATGGGTGGAGAAACACTGGAAGTCATTGTATACCAAACTTGTTTCTCCGTCTTTTCCTCCCACCGTCTCACCAGCTTGTGTGTTTTATTTCTGTTATTGACTTCATCTCAGGACGTCTTCAGGCCTGCAGTCCATCTTCTCTGGTTGAAATCAGGGATTAAAATGCTGTGTTTACCAGCAGTTTGGTTTGGTTTTACACAGGAAAAAAAAAATCCAAGCAAATCAGCATCCAGCAGCAAAGTGACGTTTGAGCTCTGGCTCTGCTCTTTGGCCAGAAATGTCTGGGGTTAGGAGCAAAAAAATCAAAATAGTATAATAATATATTGCAATATCTAAATAACATTAAACAAAGACCCTAACTGGGATACATTTTTGGGATATTTTCCCAGTTTGGTATACTTTACAGATCCATGAGCCATATACCAAATAAAAATATGACAGTAGAATACCAGTTATGACTCCAAGGCTACGTTCACATTACAGGCCTCAGTACTCAGTTCAATTTTTTTTTAATTAGAGCTGATCTTTTTGTGTTGATGGTTCACATTTATGTTTGTAAGTGACCCATATCTGACGCCAGTGTGAACACTGTTGAGGTCCTAAATCGCCACAAATGTGCAGATTTAACTAAAATGTGAGCCGCATGGTACAACAACAACAACAACTGTCATTTTTGTGCAACATTACAAACATGATGATGTAGCTGTCAGCATACCTGGCCAGGATTATTTGTTGTGGAGGTCGGAAGACAATGCAGATGATAAGGATGAGAATGAGAGCGAAAAGGCAACAAACAACAAAAGCCATAGCAGTTGCTCTGTTAGCGGCTGTTGCTGCACGTCAGTGCAGAGAGAGGTGTGGGTACGAGGGCGGAGCCAGCTATGGTGGAACCGCCATGTTCACAAGTTCACAGAGGAACAGGTAACTNGGTACGAGGGCGGAGCCAGCTATGGTGGAACCGCCATGTTCACAAGTTCACAGAGGAACAGGTAACTGAAAACTTGCTGATGTCTCCATTTTTATATCCAACAAATTTAAAACTTCTTCGTCTCTTCACTGACCCCATCGCTGTTGTTGCTCTCCTCCATATTTAGTTTTACTGGGCTGCTATGAGGCGCCGACACTGAATGAGGACGAGATGCACAGAGAAGTGAGACGTTAAAAAAGCGGAGCTTTAGAGGAGCAAAAAGGTGGTGCTGGTGGAGCTGATTAAGACAGGTTCTATTTGGGTCTCTTCTGCTTTCCACACCTTTTAGACTAAGCGATGTTTTTTTTTGTTTTGTTTTCTCGTGCTCATTTGGAGCTCAGCTTGTTTGCAGACAGTTTTCAGTGAAATGCAGCATTAGCCTCATCCAGCTTTGATGTCTGATTGCAAACCATAAGAGAAAATGAGTTGTAAGTAGAAAGACAAATACAGTTCCCATAACCTCCATAAAGATAAGTTAAGGACAGCCATTAAAACTGCAATTCCCAAACTTTTAGCCAAGTTCAGGTCACAGATAAACCTCAAAAAGTGAACAATTTTCACCATCTTCATCTGGTTGCTGGAATTGTTAAACCTTGTAATTATGGACGAGATCAGTCCATTTTATTAGAATCTCTGGGATCAAGAGCGCACATCTAGATGGCCATGCAGGGATGCAGCTCCTTTTGTCTGGATCTGATTATCATGCCTCCAGAAACTGAGGTCTGAAAAGTTGCATTGCTGATGTTGAGAGAGTGAGGGAGAGAGTGAGGTGTTTCTCGCTCGCTCATGCGTGTCTGACAGCTTCAAGTTCATTCATAAATAAAGAAATCAGATCCAAACGATGCAAATGATGAGGCTGTCTTAAAAATACTCATAGTGTTCCACAGTTTCACAGTTTGTGTGTAAACGAAACAGATTAAACGTGAAGTTGTTTCAGGCAGAAATAAAGCATCTGGTGTTAAATTGCACAAGGTGGACAGAAATAGAAATCAGCAGGGCATCACTTGTGGGAATCGCTGAACTGATGAAAATCCGATTAAAAATCGATTTGGCTATAGAAAAACATGTCTGAAAATAAGATTCTAGAAATACCTTGTTGTAACACACATAATCACCGGTTCACTTGGATTTTCTCCTGATTTTTCACTTTTTATTCGTGCAAAAGGACCTTTGTTTCTGATTTGCTGTGTGAGAACATAAAATCCAGTTGAAAATGCTTGCCGGTAATGTGATGAGTATGCAGGTAATATTCACTGGGCCAAACATGCAAAATTACCAGTGTGGTCCTTTAAGCAATCTCATTGGACTGCATGCATTTCCTTACCTGACCTGCTTTCCCTTCACATCAAACAGCAACTCCTGTATCTTTGGGAAACCTTTCTTAATTCCATCCATGTCTTGCATTTTTTACCTCAATTGGAACGCAGAATTCAGAGTAAATGTGCATGTAAACGTGCTGACTGATTGGTGACATCACAAACTCTATGAGCAAATCCCAGTTACAAAAATAGCATTTTTGATATGTTAAAGAAAAAGCGGGGGGGGGGGAATTNGTGGATGAGGGAAGTATTTTATCATTACATGTGTTTTTTTTTGTTTTTTTTTTCTTTTGAATATGCTCTGTGTGGTCAGAATCACAGCACAGTCATGTCACCTGAACAATTCCCTTAATGGGAAAATGTCCCACAGGACTGCTTTTCTACTGAAATGACACACTCGCCATTTTCTGCAGTGTCCCCAGTCTGTCTTCTCATGTGTGTGTGTGTGTGTGTATACCATGTGTATGTAAAGAGAAGTGGTAAAGATGGAGCTCAAAGGAGAGATAGTCAGGTAGATGTACATCCTCTCTTGCCAGTTTATTAGGTACGTCTGTTTAATCCAGTGAAATCCAATACAACGCCGCAGCAATAACTCCTGTCTTTGTAGCTTCGTGTTGAGTCAGAGGTGTTTGAAATATTCTCCCTGCTGGATAAAATATAGGAAACAGTTTTCAAGGTTAATGCTATCCAATGAAATATCATTAACTAAAGCAAAGCATCAAAAATGACCCGAGAGTTTAATCAGCTCCTCTGTGACACAATGTGAGAAAGCTTCATAAAGCTAAGATTTATTACTGCTGTTCAGTTGGATTCTATTAAAATGTACAAACTGGCATCTATGAGTTATGTTTATAAATTTGTCCAACATGATGAAGATTTCTCCCAAACTACAGCTTGTGAATAAGTTTTTGTCGTTATGTTGATTTTGAATGTCTGATGTCAGTGTGCTTTGGGATAATTTTGCGGCGGTGCAGCTGGCCTCGCCGTGCTGAAGGAGCTGCTAATCCATCTGACAAATATGACTTATGACTAATATAAATGGTTTTATTTATTTAATGTCAATTATTGTAATTTTAATCGTTCCTGTGGGGATTCAGCACTGAAATTCTCAGAGAACAGCTGTGTTTTAGTGTCCAGTATTGAGCTTTCTGACTTCTGACTTCTGTAGGTGACAGTTTTTTTTTTCCTGTGTAACTGTGCTGTCTGCCACTGTTCATTGTAACTCCTCAGTTCCTCTGCCTCATAAAAAAAAGAAGAAAAAGAAGCTTAAAGGACCATACCATCCATTTTGCATGTTTGAGATTTTGCATATATAATTTTCATACATGTTACATTACTGACAATCATTTCCCAAAGGATAAAACCGTATTTCAGCTTTCCTGATATTTTGCTAAACCTCTTAATCTTTCAAAATCAAATATTCAAGTGATACACCCACCTTAAAAATCCATGTTTCTCCTGCTAATAGTTACACAGCCTTATGAAGTCACGGTCCTTTAAATTTTTCCATAAACGCAGGTCTTCTTTTGGGACTATATTCCCCGGTGGAGGCATACATTCACTCCACGCTTTTTATTGAGCTTAAACACTAAAATTACATAACTTCTAAAAAAACCTGAATACACGTCTTGTTGGTGATGATGGATTACCTATCCCAAGAACGTTTACAGTATCAACAAGTTGATTTTAATAGCAGAATGAACTGAAACCAATGGAGGTCTGGAAGGTAGGAAAAACATTTTTAATTCACCATTCCAGTAGTATGCTTTGAGAAATGACTGTCAGTAAAGTTACGGTGTATGAAAATTGGGCTCAAACATGCAAAATGGCCAGTATGGTCCTTTAAAGTGTAACTTAACACATCCCAAATATCTTGTTTTTGCTGACCTCTGCTAATAGAAGTTCTCACCTTGCTATCGTGTTCATTAATTAGATGTTCTGCACGGAGGCGCTTTGCTGAAAATATGGAGACTTCTGTTGTCCAATCAGATTCAGCTTCATGATGAAGCACATAATTTCTTTCTTTCTTTCTTTCTTTCTTTCTTTCAACAAAATGCTGATATCGGAAATATTTTGCAGCTCATCTTCCTCACACGGCAGCAGGAGAAATTAATTGGCCACTGTGAAGATTTAAGCCGGATGTTTTTGATATATTCACTTAAATCATTCAAATCCACTGCTTCATTCACACTGCTAACATCCAAAATATTTGCTGGTTGGCTGGAGAAAAAAAAAAAAATCAAATATTGATATAAATAAATATTAAATATATATTTGGAGGAGTTCAAATTTAGGACACACTTCAGAAGTGAACTTACTCAGCTTAAGGCCTTAAGGCAAACATGGAAAAAGTAGTTCACTTTTGAAGTTTGTCCTAACTTTGAACTCCTCTAAATATATATTTAATATTTATTTATATCAATATTTGATTTTTTTTTTCAGCCAATCAGCAAATATTTTGGATTGATTGCAGCTTAGCTAATTAGCTAACTCAGCTAATTGTTTACTACAGTGGCTACATAGACATGAACTTACATTGACTAATATAGACAGGAAGTACTGACCATTCTCATACAGAATGTGATGATGCTGTGGTTCGTTTTTAAAGGACGAATGCATTTCCATGAAAACTCTCTTCAAACAAGCTGAGCTCCAAATGACACACTGGAGAAATAGTGATTCTCAGCCTGAATGATACAACCAAGGCTGCAACGTAGCTAAACTAGCTTAACTAGTTGTGAGATGATCGCTACACACTCAGGCAACTTTCTGTAGTTGGTAACCTTTCTGTTAGCAACCAATCATTTCACCTGATGCTCTGGGTCAGCAGGAAATCCATAATATGACCTGCCATCGCTTTTGATTTTACGGTTATGGCTTCCCACAGCAACACAGGTAGTCAGCATCATTTACCCACTCAGACAAGTTTGACAAGGGATAAAATAAGGGACAGGAGCTGCCAAACCTCCAGGCGAAGCATAGTGACTATCTCTACCAGAGCAATAGCAAAAACCTATTGATGTAGATTAAAAAACAAAAACAAACAAACAAACAAAAAAACGTGATCCATACTCATATTGCATCTTTATTATGAATCTCAGCCTTTAATATCCCGTGTGGGTTTAAGACTCATTAGGAAGGACAAAGTGTGAAAGTTATTTGGAAAGATGTGCTGAGAAGTTTGCCAGGAGAGGCTTTTTTTTTTTTTAATGNTAATGAGGCAGCGGGAGACGACCCATGCTGCTCTTACTTGTGCACACACACACACACACACACACACAAACAGACACACAGAATATGAATATGAATATGACTGCTTTGCTGCGTCTGGGGGCGGGGGGTGTTGTATTTTGTGCCAATGAACAGCTGCCAGGCTGGCACGAGTTTACAAGGGAAGTGAATGGAGAGAGAGAGAGAGAGAGAGAGAGAGAGAGAGAGATTCAGGCCATCACTGTAATGTGACATCAATGACTGTTTCTACACTCAACTCATTTAGAGGAATGAATATGTTTCTGTGCTCGTATGCTTAAAGGACCATACCGGTGATCGTGCATGTTTGAGCCCAACATATACATATATATACCACCCACATATAAGTTATGTTACCGACAATTTCCGAAACTTAAAACCTGTTTTCCTGTTATTTTTCAAATCACTTAATCTTTCAAAATGTCCAGGTGATACACCCATCTTAAAATTCAGTGTTTCACCTTCTAACACTGTGTAAATCACCTGAACATTTGATTTTGAAAGATTACGGGATTTGGCAAAATAACAGAAAAAAACTGAAATATGGTTTTAACGTGTACATATGATTGTAGAAGGGACAGTAGTTTTAATTTCTCAGTAAAAGCTGGGACTATATTTCCTGGCGGAGGCACACATTGTCTTCTGTGCAGCTCCGTGTTGCACTGGTTAAATAAAGTTACTAAGACAAAAAGCTTAATGAAAATAGTGTTTGCTGTGATGGATTATGTATCTCAAACATGTTTCAAGTCTCTATAAGTTGCTTTTCATAGCACGCTGGTATGAACTGAAGCCAGCGTCAGCCTGTACAGAAGGAAAAAAATCTAAAATTTACCACTAAAGTAGTATATTTTGGGAAATGTTTGTCAGTAATGTAACATGTATGCAGGTTGTAAATATTGGGCTCAAACATGCAAAATTGACGCGATTGTCCTTTAAATTACTAACTTTCTTTAATCATATTTTGGCAGCATACCGAGATATTGGTGCCACAGACAGATTTCCTGGCATATAAATGTTTCAGAATAATGTCTTCAGCTAATCATTCAGTTCAGTAGTAGAGACTCTTGCCTTCCACATGTCGTGTTTTAACACAGCAGCTACTAGCAACGGTTCATTTAAATTCACTCGACTGCAGCTGGACTCATTTACTTCATCAGCTTTGGCGAACACGCCGCTGAGAGGAAGAGGTGTTGAAAAGTTTAGCATGCTTGACGGTAAGTAGCTGTAAATTTACGAAACATTGATCTTAACTCACCAACGCAGCACTAGAATGTGGTAAGTGAAGTAAAAATATCAATCATATAGTAAATCATTATAAAGGAGCATGTATTTTTTTTTTTTTACTATTTAAAGCAGTGTACTAAAACAAAAAAGAATACAATAGTAATGAANTTTTTTTTTTTTTACTATTTAAAGCAGTGTACTAAAACAAAAAAGAATACAATAGTAATGAATGAAGAATTATGCAGAGCTGTGTATGTGTGTGTGTTGTAATTTACCGCCTTGCCCTGCTCTCCCTACAGAGTTAACGTTACACAAGTGTAAAGGCCCGATCATTAATCACTTGCTGTTTCTCCCCGTGTTCACAGCTGCTCGCTTTCATTCTTCCTGTCCCCTCCCTTCCTCCTCCTCCCCCCCAAATTGACAGTCAAAAATCAAAATTCTGCTCACACCGTGGGTTGTGTTCTGTACCTTACAGCCAAATTTCCTCACGCCCCTGCACACGTGCATTAACCCGCTCTTTTCTCTTTCTCCTCTTTACTTCTCCCTGCCATCCGTCCAGTTTTTCTCCGAAACCTACTGCAGCTTTTCCTGCTTCTGTTTATTTTGTCATCCATCCATCCTTTTCTTTTGTCTGTTTGTCCAGTGCTGGGTCAGGGTAACAGAAGCCCAGAGGGTTGGCATGGCAGCATGGCACAGACACACAAGACTCCTAATACCCGCCACCCCCCCACGGGTGCCCCACGGGAGGAGGGGGACCCTTTTATTTACTGTACATCCTTCCACATCTCACTCCTTCTGGACCTCCTGTTGCTCAAACTGAATCCGTTTTCCAAGTACAGTCATGTTGTTCTCAGAATAAAGGAGGCTTTTAAGTCATGGCTTCATCTGAATAGTGATGGTGGATGCATGTGGTGACCAAATGTTGATATTTATGGCTGGGCAATATATTATCTTTTGTATGTATTAAATGACTTAAATGAAGCAGAATTATTGGTTAGAATTGACCATTTTCCTCAATGAAACCTCATTTTAAAGGACCATTGTGGCGATTGTGCACGTTTGAGCCCAATATGTACAACCTGCATACATGTTACGTTACTGACAGCAAATTTCCAAAACATTAAAAATGTATTTTAGTTTTCTGGCTATTTTTTCAAATCCTCTAACCTTTCAAAATCAAATGTTCAGGTGATACACCTTAAAATTCAATGTTTCACCTTCTAACACTGATGTACGATTGTAGAAGACACGGTCGGTTTAATGTCTAGGTAAAAGCCGTCTTCTTCTCAGACTATATTTGCTGGCAGAGAAATACATCTTCTTCCGTGCAGCTCCATGTTGGATTGTTTAAATAAAGTTATTTTGATTTAAAAAAAACAACCCTTATAGACATGTTGTTCACTCTGATGGATTACATATCTCTAGCACGTTTCAAGTCTCTACAAGTTGATTTTTATAGAGTGCTGGAATGAGCTGAAGCCAATGGCGGTCTGGAAGGTAGGAAAAAAAATCTAAAATTTACAGCTAACATGATATATTTTGGGAATAAGTTGAGAGTTATGTAATGTGTATGTGGATTGTATATATTGGGTTCAAACATGCAAAATCGCTGGTATTGTCCTTTAATGGCTTAGGTTCACAATATGTTTCTGACCTGCTGACATGCTGATATCATATGAGGCCCCCAAAAACCTTCAGTCCTCTGTGACATGTCTGCTAACGGTTTATCGAGCTAAAACAGAACATGACTGAGCTTCTTTTAAATCTATCAAACTCCCAGAGAACCAACTTTGGTCTCTTAGAAATCCAAATTACAACCTTTGTTTTCCACTGCTTATGATGGCTAACTGATTATCACCGGTATGGTCCTTTAACTACAGCCTAACCACTTCTCACTCAGTGCCCACTGACTAATAAACAGCTGTTATTCTTTCCCACACAGTTTCTCTTTACCTTTTTCTTCCATCAATCCCCTCACACACACACACACACACACACACTGCTCAGCCCCTCCTTGTAGAGTGGCTGGATTTGCGCGTTGCTCTCTGGACTTCCCTGCAGGCTTCAGTCTCACACACTGTGACACGTCTGAAGTCACGGCGTCACATCACTCCTGTGAAGTCGCCGTGCTGCCAGTGGGTAGAAGTAGAACTCAGAGCTGAGCTCTTGCCGCGGTTATGACTCACTTTTCTGCATGTGATCCACGATGTCAGTATATGCAACCTGCTATATTTAATATAGTGACACGAAAGCAGGATCTGTGGATCTGTAGGCAGTCAGGTTTTATTCTTAGCTGGATGAAAATGTTTGTCTGACTCTGCAGAATGAAACACAACCTATAAATCCAATTTTTTAGGCCTATTGTGGTGGTGCATCGTTCACCATCATGCACATATATTTGAAATAAATATATTTTCTGGAGTAAATATCAGGCTGTGTTATGAAGTTGGAGGTAATTTGACAGAACAGTTATTTTTTCCACTATTTCACTTTTATTTCTGTCATTCTTTCTTTTACGTTGTCGCATCCTATTCTGTATCCTATATCCTACATCCTGTGTGTGTCTCCTGGGCAAAGGCTGGTTACCTGAAGCAAACTCTGTGGAAGTTTACAGAAAGTCCACAAGCCCCCCCCTTGCAAAATTGATGGAGTGTAGAATTGGACATTTCTTGGCACTCGCAAACCTCCCTCTGTTAAATCTGTGAATCTGCACGAACGGGGAAGTCCGGAAATAATGTGGATGCAGCCAATGATTCTTCTTTTATATTCCCTTTCCTTTTGTACAACTGTGCTGACACACACAGACACTCTCTCTCTCTCTCTCTGTGTTATTATATAGATGAAGGTCTTATCTAATTTTTGTCTTTTTTGTAATATCTCTCTCAACGTTTGTGTGCATCTAAATGTTTAATTTTCTTCCAATTACGTACAGAAACAGATGATTATGAGTCTTTTTTATCTCATTAGCTGAGAGTAAGCAGAAGGATGAGGCTCCTCATCGTTTTGGGGTTGAG
This sequence comes from Lucifuga dentata, assembly GCA_014773175.1. Lineage (NCBI taxonomy): Eukaryota > Metazoa > Chordata > Actinopteri > Ophidiiformes > Bythitidae > Lucifuga > Lucifuga dentata. The sequence goes on from VXCM01004099.1 coordinate 49,009, forward strand.
TGACTGGACAGCAGCCAGCCATGCGTGTGCGGTTTTAACCACCTTTAATCCAACAGTTGTGTATTTTAATCTCTCGTCCCATCATTTATAAGAATCCCACTATAGCTGTGCCAGACTTGGCTGAGACTTGGCATATCCGATTCCATGCAAGATAACAGACACACAAACAAGTGTTTGCCAGCTTCTTCGTGGTCTCATGTTACCTGTGTCCAAAGGTTGACTTTTACTTTTACTGTTGGCTGTTTCTCCGTGTTTTTTTCGGTGAGCAGAGCATATTTATGATGGGTGACAGGGAAAATACAAGGAATGTGTTTGTGGATTCACTCATTAGCCTCTCTGATGGGCTGGAGCACAGGCTGGTGTGTTTCTGACTGGGGTACTTGATTGGTTCCTGAATAAAAATCAGGCCTTTGTCTCCTCCTTTTTTGTCCATCCTCTGTTCCCGTACTTGTTTACTCTCTCTGGCTTTTTCTAATCGATAAAACCCAACTTTCTCACTGTATCAGTCATGTTGCAAGACAAGTTCTACAACACTATTGTTATGGGAAAATTCCACTTCTGGAGTCACAGCATTCAGGGTTTTTTCCAGCTGAAGGATCACATGGTCCTCGATTGTTGATAAAATTCTGTGACCTTTGACCTTTGAGTAAATGTAAAAAAGTTCCTTAAAAATCCGTGCACTGTGTCCCATTAAGGTAATGTCTTTGTAAGGTGTGTCGCAGATAAAAGCCAATGAAGATCCACATGTTAATGAGCTGCTTCATGTTTAAAGGACCATACCGGCGATTGTGCATGTTTGAGCCCAATATATACAACTTGTATATGTGTTACATTACTGACAACCAATTTCCAACCAATTTTGATTACCCTAATCTTTCAAAATCAAATGTTCAGGTGATAGATCCACCTTAAAATTCAATGTTTCGCCTTCTAACACTTATGCATGATTATATTACTTCCGTGCAGCTCCGTGTTGGATCGATTAAATAAAGTTACTTTGCAAAAAAACTTACTAGACATAATGTTCACTGTGATGGACTACATATCTCAAGCCTGTTTCAAGCCTCTAAAGCTGATTTTTAATAGCTTACTGGAATGAACTGAAACCAATGGGAATCTGGAAAATAGGAAAAAACTTCTAAGATTTACAACTTCAGTGGTATATTTTGGATAACGGTTGTCAGTAATGTCACATTTATACAGGTTGTATATTGGGCTCAAACATGCACAGTGGTCAGTATGATCTGTTCTTTGGGGATATTATAATAATAATAACTTTATTCATAACGCACCTTTCAAAACAGAGTTACAAGATGCTTAAAAATATATTCTGAGTTTAACACACAATGAAATGACAGTTTGAAACAATTTAAAACCACACCATAAAACAGTTAAAAAAGTAGTTAAGAGAGAAAATAAAATAAAATAAAATAAATAAATTAAAAAAAAAAAAAAGGNTAAAAAAAAAAAAAAGTAAGATAAACAGATAATAAGAAAGTTACCACAGTTAGAGGAAGGCCTTACGATAAAAATAAGGCTAAATAAAAATATAAGTATCCATCCATCCACTGTCATCCGCTTATGTGGGTCCCATGAACGGACCCGCTCATGGGTCTAAGCAGATTCAGCAGCCCGGTCCACACTTCCCTGTCCCCAGCCAGGCCCTCTAACTCCTCCTGGGGACTCCGAGACATTCCCAGGTCAGCCAGGAGATGTAATCCCTCCAGCGTGTCCTGGGTCTTCCCCAGGGCCTCTTCCCAGTTGGACGTGCCTGGAAGACCTCCCTAGGGAGACGACCAGGGGGCATCCTTACTAGATGCCTGAACCACCTCAACTGACTCCTTTCGATGCGGAGGAGCAGCGGCTCTACTCCGAGTCCCTCCCAGATGTCCGAGCTTCTCACCCTGTCCCTGAGAGTGAGCCCAGACACCCTACGGAGGAACCTCATTTCCGCTGCTTGTATCTGCGATCTTGTCCTTTCGGTCACTACCCAGAACTCATGACCACAGGTAAGGATAGGAACATAGATTGATGGGTAAATTGAGAGCCTCGCCTTCTGGCTCAGCTCCCTCTTCATCACGATTGTCCAGTACAGTGTCCGTAAGACCTTGGACGCTGCACTAATCCATCTATCAATCTCACACTCCATCTTAACCCCACTCATGAACAAGACCCTGAGATACTTAAACGCCTTTGTCTGGGGTTGTCACAGTTCTGCATGTCTCGTCGGCCACTCACCTGCCATTTCTGCCTGCCTGGTCCTCGGCTGCTCACCTGCCATTTCTGCCTGCCTGGTCTTCAGCTCCTCACCTCAGTTCATCAGCCTGATTCATTTCAGGTTTGGACGCTGTCACCAATTAGCACCAATCAGGCATGGATTTAAGCCCCAGTCTCACACTCACCCTTTGCCAGATTGTTCTTTGCCATCCCCGATGCGAGACATTCGAGCGTTTATTTGTGGACTGACATTCTGTTACCGACTCGGCCTGTCTTGGACTATTCTGCTCGTCGTTTCCCTGGAAACCACTTCTGCCTTCTGTCCCCGACTCCGATTCTGGTCTCTGCGACTGGGTTCCCTGTCTGTCAGTCTCTGCGTTGGCACTTTGTCCTGCCAGTTGTTCTGCCTGCTTCTGTGTTGGACTGAGAACTCTATTAAAGAACTTAACTTGTCAAAGTGTACTGTGTGCTGCATTTGGGTCCAAACCCCATCCGTCACAGGGGTAGTGACTCCCCTCTAACCTGGAGGGAACAGTCCACCTTTTTCTGGCAGAGCACCATGGTCTCAGACTTGGAGGTGCTGATTCTCATCCCAGTCGCTTCACACTCGGCCTCAAACCTGCCCAGTGCGCGTCGAAGGTCACTGTCTGATGAAACCAGCAGTACCACATCATCTGCAAAAAGCAGAGATGCTATTCTGAGGTCACCAAACTGGACACTCTCCAATCCCTGACTGCACCTTGAAATCCTGTCCATGAAGATCACAATCCTTTTGTGAAAATATAAGTAAAAATGTAAAAATAAGACAGGAGTTAAAAGAAGAACACTGAGTAAGCCAGTCTGAGGTCCCCTGGTAGGGAATTCCATAATTTAGGGGCACGAATAGCAAAAGGCCGGTCACCTTTGGCGACAAGGTGAGATTATATTAGGATATAATTTTCCATCATAATAAGTTCCCACTACTTCCAGCCATGAGCTGTTCTAACACATCAATGTTTCTTTAGTGAAACCATTCCTTTGTGGCTTTGGACGAGTGCTTTGGATTGTTAGTTTGTAAAATGACATTTCATCATCTTCTTTCTGACAGACATCTGAAGGTTTTATGCTAAATTGTGTTATCTTTTCAAATGCCAAAAATATTTATAGCTCTTCATCATTCCCTCAATCCTGGCTGGAGCTCTCATCCCAGCTGAAGACACAAGGAATCTTTGAGTTGCATCTGGTCGTGAGCACTCTTCTCTTTGCCCAAAACATGTCTACTAAAGCCAAAAACGTTCAGCTGTGGTTTAGCAAATACTAAGGCTCTATAGGAACTTTCATAACTGCATTAAGATACTGTAGGTTTGTTAATCTGTTCAAATACACCCATTTTGTGGAATTCTCATCTATTTTTACACACTCAAATGATAAAAGAACTGAAAGGTCAAAAAGCATTTGTGAGGGCTCTTTATAAAGAAAACATCTTCTAGTTAAAAAATAAAAAGGCTACAACACAACCTACACTAGATCAGTGTAAATATGGAGAAACAACTTTTTTTTTTTTTTTTNCTTTTTTTTTTTTTTTGCTCTCATCTTCAATAACTCATATTTAAATAGCTGTAACAATAGCTGTAGCTGGAACTTTTTTTCTAAACTGCGTTTTTCCTTTGAATTTTGCTAGTTTCACTAAGATTTTGTATCTCTGTAATCCCTCCTCTACATCTCTCATTTTCCTGAGCCAATCGTCTTTTTTTTTTTTTTTTTTTTTTTTTGACCAGTGTTTGTAGAATTTCTCTTCCTGTATTCCTGTTTGTGTATACCTGTTGTGATCATTGACCCCAGTAAAACTGCCATAAATATGTGTGTGTGTGTTTCAGGTCACGCACTTGTATAAAAATGTGTCATTGGCTATAAATAGCCTGCTGGTAACCTGTTTGTGTACAAGATGCCACTGTCATCATAAACAGTTAGCTGTGTGTGTGTGTGTGTGTGTGTGTGTATGTGTGTGTGTGTGTGAGAGAGAGAGAGAGTATGAGTGTGTCTGTGTGTTTTATCTAAACAGTTTCACCCATCAGGCAATAAGGGCCTGATGTTCCCGGAAATGAACTTTCAGTGTCTGTTTTATTGTGGAATGAGCAAGGAAACCTTTTGAATCCAGACATGCATTTATGCTTTGCTGGGTGACAAAAAAAAAAAAAAAAAAAANAAAAAAAAAAAAAAAAAACATATTAGAATTTTAAAAAATGGCTAAATAAAAAGGGGCGTACCATGTCTGTGACTCGTACGTATGCATCAGGGTAGGGCCAGTTTTTTCAAGGTCATATCATTATTTCCACCATATCTTTATTTTTTAAGGACTGAGCATTTAGTCCAGCTTACTATAACTGTATCCGCTCAAAGTCTTAATATTAAAATAACAATAATAGTGTCATTCAAGCTTATAGGATCCATGTTGCTTTACCTTTTTGCACATACCTTTTGTTATTTGCAATTTTGCACCATCTACATTAAAACATTGCAACCCAATCAAACGCTGAAAGATCACATGTAACTACATATTTACTCTTATCTTGTGTGTGTGCTTGAACTTTTTTTATTTTGTACATATTATTGCACTTTAATATTGTTTTCTGGTATTATGATTAGACGTGTTTTATCATCTGTATTATTATTTTTTTTTAACATGGCAAAAACCAAAATGGCTGTAAAGCAAGAATTTCATTGTGCAGTGCAACTTGTTTGTCTGCATATGACAACAGAGTCTTTGAATCTTTGAATAATAATAATAATAATAATAATAATTGTATTCTCATAGGACTCCTCTTGCGGTGAGAAAAGATCAACATATACACAGTTCATAAGGCAAGAGGAGAACAACAACCAAACAACCACATCTCCATGTAAAATAGGCTTTAAGAAAATAAATATTACAAGCATCTAAATAAATACAGTCTCTTTACAAAATTTTGCTAGATTATGCTGAGAAGCGATATCTTTAGAGTTACATAATTTATCCATCATACATTTTCAGAATACAGCCAGGCCCTGAAACTATGGAAGATTATAAGGGACATAAAATAAAAAAAAATGAGTGTATTGTATTTCAATACAATACATGTTTTCATTTGTATTTCATTTCCATACACACATTTATTGTGGCATAATTAAGTGAAAAACGTGGTATAGCATAAACTGTTTTTTTTTTTTTCTTTTTTGAATGATTGAATTAATTGTTTTTCATTGTGACGTGAATTTTTCATACCACATTACAATGAAATCACAGTACGGTGAAAAGAAAAGATCAGTGTTATTCATTTCACTGTTGTCTAGCAGGGGGCAGCATCGATGTGCCAATACTAAATGCAAAGCCCTGTCATTTATTTTTCTGAAGCTGCTGCATGATCAGTATCAGAATGAAAAAGAAAGCACAGTCCAATCACAGTGTGGGGGCGGAGCTTGTTCTGAACATGCATTAACAGGTGATAGCGATCATGTCATGTCAGGAGAGAATAAAGGATGAGATTGCGGCTCTGTTGCAACAAGTGGAAGAACGCACAGTTAGCCATGATTTGACACCATAGGGCAGGGTCGGATTGGCCATTGGGAGAGGCGGGACTTTTCCCAGTGGACCGCAACCATCAGTGGGCTGGCCGGTGGCAATGGGCCGGTGGCCTTTGCACTGCACAATATAATATTAATTAAAATTAACTTAAACTAAACAAACAATTTTTTTTTTTTCATAATTTTCTTGGCGCGGAGAAACAGCGGACAATTTCGGACTCATTCGCCCTATCACCCTACCTCCAGCATCATTGGCGTTTTCATCAGAAAAATAAATGAGAGGCTTTGCATTTAGTATTGGCATGTTAATGCTGCCCCCTGCTGAGTAACAGTGAAATGAAAAACCCCTGATCTTTTCTTTTCACCGTACTGATTCGTGTGATTTGATGTTAATGTGGTATGAAAAATTCATGTCACAGTGAAAAACAATTAATTCAATCATTCAAACAAAACATAAATAAATAAATAAAGACTTTGCACTATACCACTTAATTATGATACATTAAATGTGTGTATGGATATGAAATACAAATAAAAATATGCATGAATTTCACAAATGTGTATTGTATTTCACTCTGTTTTTTTTTTTAAATTTATTTTAATTGTATCCCTTATAATCTTCCATAAAAACTGGTGGAGACTACAATGCAGACTACATTTCATTAAAAAACAAAAAACAAAAAAAAACAGTTTTGTCAATTGAGTAAGACTAAGAGTGATGAAACACACACACACACACACACACTCCCATAAACAGACATGTACTATACTGATGAGTGTGTAATGCTGAATCTTTTGAAACTTCATGTTCTTTCCTGTTCTGTGTTCCTTTCCTGTCTTTATTCTCCGTCAGCTTAAGCTGCCCACCATAGTTTGGATTTACAAAAACAAAAACTAATATATAGGAAGTTGAACTATGCTGTCTCAGAAAGTTTTATTACAGTTCAGATTTGTGGCACTGAAAAAAGTTTTTTTTGTGCAAAAATCCTAAAAGTGAGAAACTATTATTAAAATCTGACATGCATTTGTTTTGAGTGTCAGGGAGAGAAATGTGTTTATAGGCGTTCCAATTTAGAAGTTAATGGCCAAAAATAAGGCTTTTTATGTATTTTTCTCTTCAGGTTCAGATAAATTAATAAAGAAGAAAAAAGTCTATTTTTTAGTTGAAAGAAGAAGACAAATATCAACCTAGTATACTACAAATCATTGCAATCAGTATAACCATTGCAGTGGTTATGTTGCAATCACAACGTCCTGTGTGGCTTCCTACCTGTCTGGAGTCAATCCAGGAGTATTCTGTTATGTGCTAGCACCGTGTGTGTGTGTGTGTGTGTGTGTGTGCAGCCTTCAAAAAATGGCCCGAAAATCTTTTGAGCATCACACACCAATCTTTTGTAAAATTGACATATTTGATGTTGAATGTGCAACATAGTTTTGATATCACATGTTGAAAAATTTGATTTGTTTGATTCCACCAACATTCAGTTCACGAGATGCAATGTCAGATAAATAACCATAAATACAATCAAACAGTAAACAGGGTCAAACATGGTGGAAAGAATAATGTAAATTTAGTTGTTTCTACACTTCAGAGTTTTGGAAAATCATCCTCAAGCTAGTTGTATGTAATTTTCTGCAAGGTGATTTTCTAAGGGTGCAGAAATTTAGAGTGATGACTGCCTTGAAAGTAGGAAATACATCACAAAAATTTATTATAACTATCAATTGCACCTTTGGAGAATTGTAAGGT
>VXCM01004099.1:61515-66987 GCA_014773175.1 Lucifuga dentata
GTAAGTAATGTAACATATACAGTAAGTGGGTTGTATATATTGGGCTCAAACATACAAAAAAAAAAAAAAAAAAANAAAAAAAAAAAAAAAAAAAGACACTGGTATGGTCCTTTAAACTTAAAATGCATATTTTTCCTTTGTATTTTCCTTCCATCTACACTAAGCCAGCATTTTTTTTTTCACACCTTAAAACTGAGCTTCTCAAAAATGCTCTCGAGAGTTGATGAATCTAAAATCAGCAGGTCTCAAATTATAACGTTGCCAAGCTAAACAGAACATACGTGGTGTGAAAAAACATTCAACCCCCTCCTGATTTCTTTTCCTTTTGTGTGTATCTCAGACTAAACTGTTTCAGATCTTCAAACAAAATCTAACATAAAACAAAGGTAACCTCAGTAAACATAAAACACAGTTTTTAAATGATAATTTTATTTATTGAAACAAAAAAGTTATGCCATACCAACGAGGCCTGCGTGAAAAAGCCCCCCTAGTTACTAAATCCTCTAATCTACCAAAAATTAATTGATAATTGGGTTCAATTTGACTCGACACACCCAGGCTGGATTCCTGCAGCTGTGTTCAACCTAAACATCACTTACATACACTAGAACTTTTTCAGCAACCTGAAGTAGTTAAAAGGTCTCAGGCAGCAGCAACGACGCCGCCATCAAAGGAAATTCCAGAAGAGATGAGGAAGAAGGTGATGAAATATATCAGTCTGGAAGGTTCCAAAGTCATTTCTAAGGCTTTGGGACTCCAAATGTCCACATTTAGAGCCGTTATCTTCAGATGGAGAGAACTTGGCTCAGTGGTGAACCTTCTCAGAAGAGGCCGACCTTCAAAACTCCTTCAAGAGCAGCAATGACTCATCCTGGAAGTCACAAAGAGCCAAGGAAAACATCAAAGGAACTGCAGACCTCTCACCTCAATAAAGGTCAGAGTTCATGACTCTACTATTAAAGACACGGGCCAAAAATGGCCTCCATGGGAGAGTGGTGAGGTGAAAACCACAGCTAATCAAGAAGAACAGGAAGGCTCCTCTCAATTTAGCCAAAACACACCTTGATGACCTCTGACCTTTTGGGAGAATGTACTATGAACAGATGAGTGGAAAGTGGAACTGTGTGGAAGACAGGGGTCCGTTACATCTGGCATCAACCAATCACAGCNATGAGTGGAAAGTGGAACTGTGTGGAAGACAGGGGTCCGTTACATCTGGCATCAACCAATCACAGCCTTCCACAGTAACAACAACATTCGTACGTACGGTCAGCATGGAGGTGGTAGTGTGATGGTGGGGGGTTACATGGTGGTGTTAGCGTGATGTTGTGGGGTTGCTTTGTTGCTTCAGGGCCTGGACAACTCGCCATAATTGAGGGAAACATGAATTCTGCTCTCTACCAGAGAATCCTGAGGGAGAATGTCCGGTCATCAGTCTGTGATCTGAAACTCAAACCAGGTTCTGCAGCAAGACGACGATCCAACGCATCAGAGCAAGTTCACCTCTGAAGTGCTCAAAAGGAACAAAATGAAGGTTTTGGAGTATCCTAGTTAAAGTCCTGACCTGACACCATTGAGATGCTGGCAGGACCTTAAACAGACTAGAAAACTTCCAATGTGGCTGAATTAAAGCAATTTAGTAAAGAAGAGTGGAACAAAATTCCACACAGCGATGTCAGAGATGATCTGGAATTATCGGAAGCATTTGGTTGCGGTTGTTGCTGTTAAATGTGGAACAACCAGTTATTGAGTTTATGGGGTCAGTTACCTTTTCACATGGCTGATTCAGGTGTTGGATAACTGTTTTGCTTTAGTAAATCAAATTATCATTTAAAAACTGAATTTGATGTTTAATCAGGTTGCCTTTGTTTTATGTTAAGTTTTGTTTGAAGATCTGAAATAATTTGGTATGAGATATATATTCAAAAATAGAAGAAATCAGGAGGGGGTTTTCCACAGCACTGTACAAACAACAAACAAACAAACAAACAAAAAAAAAACAAACAAAAAAAATGTCAGGGCGCTTTGCAGAAATTTTAAGAAGCCAACATTCTGTCACCTCCAACTCCAACAAGCACAAAGCTGTTTGTCTGCTCCAAATCCACCGACTGTTATGCTCAACTTTGTTTCTTAGTTTTAACATTTCATATGGATGCAAAAAGAAACCTGACATGGCGTGATGGTGGGCTTTTTCAGATTTAGCTGACTCGCCGTGAGCGTAATATCAGCCTTTAAGGTGAAAAGGGCAAAGGTCACATCTCCATTTTTACAAGCTGTGACACTTTGGAAAATTTCAAGTGTGCATTTGTTCTTGTCTAGAATAGAACTTTTCTTATCTCTCGGCTTGCTCAGAATTCTCCCTGACATGTTTACAGTTTATGCAAAATACTGCAGATGCTCTTAAACCTGAACCTGGAGGTGGTTACTAAGCCCTGATATAATACCTGCAGGATGAATTACCCTTTTCCAAGAACCTGGGAAAAGCTGATTGGATTATATCAGCACCAGCGTGTTAATTTGCTTGAGATCACAGAATCCCAATAGTAACTTTTTCTGAAGTTTTATTTAAAAAAAAAAAAAGAAAAAGCTCACATAAAGGTCATTATCCTGCAGCTTTCTAAGCAGAACTGATGTATCAGCAGCTCTGTTTATGACCAAAATTTGCTGTACAGAAACAAAACTGTCCTCACAGCAACTATGATCAAACATGAACCTTTAGTTATCAAACCCAGCAAAATGAGAAAATGTAGAGCGAGTATTGATCGCTATTTATACGCTAAGTGCACGTGACTGTTTAATCAGACTATATTAAGATATTTGAAGCTACATTTTGCCCAATTACACATTTTCTGCCTTCTTGCATTCATTCCTTCAATAAATCAGATAAGTCACAGTTTTGCACCAGTACCGCCACTTTTTTTTTTTTTTTTTTNTTTTTTTTTTTTTTTTTCTATAATGGGAGTCATTTAACTGGTTTTTTCACTAGCAGGAGTGTGTGGATTCAATTGTAATTGTAGCTATTTAAATTGAGCAACAAAGAGTTTTTAACTTTACCTCAGAAGTCGCTCTGATATTGTCTAGTAAGTATCTAATCTATTTTCTAATAAAATCCACACTAACTCTGTTTATTACTGGTATTTTTACACATTTTTACACATTTGTATTAATACAACAGAATTTTGCCTGCTGATTTGTTCCGGTATTATGGTTGCAAATCGGACAAGCTAGTGACTATATTTGCAAGCAATTTTTGGCCATTAGGAGGTTCTCATACACACACACACACACACACACACACACACACACACACACACACACACACACACACGCACACATATACACACACAGAGGATACCCACAAGAGTAAAATAGGCCTCATTGCATTACAGTATAGATACACAAAATCCAGTGACCACAGTATAAGTATAGAGGGTCCAGAAATATTTGTTATCATAGCAGGAACAGCAGGAACATACCAACAGTAGGAAAACTGAACCGGTTTTTCTTTCAATATTCCTCCATATTGTGTGTTAAGTGATGCCTGTTCAATCTATATCTGTACATCTATATTTATATCTATATCGGTAAAAAAAAACAAAAACAAAAAACTTTATTGTCAAACATTTATGATACATATTGGGGAACACAACAACAAAGAACATTTCTTCCAACTGATGGAAAAACAAGAATGAATATCAATAGCAATAAAAATAAACCAATAAATAATAAATAAAGTAGGGAAAAAGGCTATTTCTTGCAAATGGGGATAGTACAGAATGATGAAACAAAAATGTAATTACATTAAAATAGGAGGAATTTGGCTGTGAGGCTTTGGCTTTAGTTTGGAACATTTTTAAGACTCAAACGACAATTTGAAATCATTAAAAATAGGAATTATGGCAAGATTTCTGTCTTCTCACAGAAATGGATATGACATCGACCCAATAATTGACTAGGTTTACTAACTCCAAACCTTCTTTCTCTAATCATTTATTGCAAAAAAACAAAACAAAAAAAACAAACAAAAAAAAATAATAATTTTAGAAGATAACCATGTGTGTATGTCAGACAAAAACTGATTACAAATGGACATGAGTAAAATAAATGCTGTATAATTTTATTATCCTGCTGGAAGAAAGTACATGGAGATGATCCAAAGTGAAATCGTCTTCTCGATCTGTAAAATCCTTGAGGAAAACTGTAATTGTGTCATCTGACCAGCAGGGGGCAGCATTGAGCTTGCTTTGGGAATAGTGATGAGGATTACACTCCCTAGAGAGCCGTGTGTGTGTGAGAGAGAGATCTCAGTTGTGCGACTTTGATGTCAGGAAACATCATCTCAGCCTCGGCCTGCATGTTTGTGGTGTATCACACACACATTCACACACATATCCTGCTCATCAATCCCTTTTTTTTTTTCTTGGGACATTTCACATATATTTAAATGATGGCTAAGGTTAACCCTAACATAATTTACCTATGTAGCCACCAGAGTAATTTCATTCCATTTGATCGTTGCAAATTTCCTGTGTGTAAAGGTTGACGGCACAAAGATATCGAACCTAATTTGTGACTGACCGTTTTAGATTGAATCCCCGTCCAGACAGGGTTAAAAGGTAAGGATTACACAAGCGGCGTGATTTAATTGCTGTGCGTGTGTGTCTGCCTGTGCGTGTGTGTGTGCGTGCACGCTGTAACAAATTCTGTAGAAAAATCTCAGCCATGAGAAAAGACATAAAATATTCAGTTGACAGGAAGAAGTGCTCACATACACAAACACGCCGCAGCAGAGCGGAACGCTGCCATGCACCAATTCAAATCCCAGTCAAGCTTTATTTGTCCAGAGATGTGTCTTAGTGAGCTGATGGGACACGCCAGAGCAAATTTACATCAACTCCTCCGCTCTCTCTTTCTTTCCCTCCCTCTCTCTTTTCAGTCTCTCTCTCTCTCTCTGACTGTTATTTTCGCTTTCTTTCTGCATTTTCTACTTTCTTGCTTTGTATCATTTGGAGAGCAGGGAGAGGAGTTACGTCTGACCTTTACTAAGTGTGTGTGGGAGGGACAGAGATGGACAGAAAGACAGAAAGAGAGAGGTAGAGACAGAAGTGGAGAGAGAGAGAGAGAGAGAGATGGACAGAGAGACAGAAAGAGAGGCAGATGGACAGACAGAGAGAGAGGGAGACCAAGATCAGGCAGAGAAGTGGAGAGAGAGAGAGAGAGATAAAGAGAGTGACAGAGAGAAAGAGAGAGAAGCAGAGGGATGGACAGAGAGAGAGAGAGCAAGAACAGGCAGAGAGATGGAAAGAGACTGGAAGAGACAGATGGACAGAGAGAGAGGAGAGAGAGGGAGACAGAGAGGGTCGAGCTTCAGGCTGCTGTCATTCAGTCTCACTGCTGATGTCACTGGCTCCCACATGGGCAGACACACACACACACACACACACACACACACACACACACACACACACACAC